>PVKY010009232.1:0-13461 GCA_004027775.1 Bradypus variegatus
TATTTCATAGTGTATTTTCCAAGATTGATAGAATTGTTGATTATTAAACCTGGGTCATTAAGATTAGAATAAAATGGTTTTGTTCTTTGCATGCATTTGGATGATTGTTTCCTTCTTTTCTAGGCTTTTGCTACAGATTAAATAAATGACAAGTAAAATGGAGTCCAATAAAGGAATACATCATTGCAGCTAGTTCTAGGTGCTGTTGAACCTCTTATTGTAAAGGAATAAAGAAGCAAAAATAGTTTTATGGACCCAGAATAGAAGATCTGCTCTGCTTTCTCCTTAAGACTACCATCAGTAAATATCCTGTATATGGGTAGAGCATAGCACTTTCCATTTTTATTTTCATATACATATGACATCAGTTCATAAAGTGGAATTGTAGAGATGTTAAAGTATTAGAATTAAGTGGTAAAATCAAAGCAGGGCACGGCTATTACCTGCTTGCTATCTCTACCCACTACTTAATCCTGCTTGAAATAGCATAACTGGAACCTGACTGGTCCTCCAGACTTCTTGGTTTACAAGTAAGGAGATGGGTTGCGCTAGGTGCCCAAGCTAGTTGTACCCATTTACACATGCTTTTGTGTCTCATAATCCTGTAAAAGAAACAATAAATTGGGCTAGAGATTTAAATGACTGAAGGTATTTTGATTCCATGAAGTATATGTCGTGGTCTGTAAGGTACAAATTGTCACTAAACTTCCAAATTTTTACACAAAAAAATGATTTCTCTGGACCAAGAACCTGATGTAATAACTAATACTTTTCCTGTCAAATTCATAGTTAAGTAGATTTTAAGATGCTCAATGTGTAACAATTTGAATTTTAGAAGCACAAATGGGAATTGGGGATGTATGGCAAAGTTGATAAGAAAGGGTTTTATTTTATTCTGGGTCAGAAAGGGTTCCTAACCCTACCCTGGGGGTTGAGTAAAATGTGATTTGCCAAGCCATTCTAAAACCTTCCATAATTTGTATGAAATAACTATATACAAAGCCAGGAGGCAAAAGGCTATATAACTGGAGGAGAAGCTTACAGCCACATACGGAGTCCATGGCATTGACAACAATCAACATAAAGACCAAATTTCTTTAATTTTTCTATAATGTTACCTTTAGATAGGGCTTTTCTTTGTTTTTACAGAAGTTATGTTAAATCATTTTTAAAAGTATATTGTAAAATTGATGGAATGCTGCACACGGTATACAAAAGGAACTTAAGCTATAAAGATGAAAGTACGCTTAGGAATTCAAAGAGGCAGGAGCATGACTAATAAAATGCATTTTATTGAGCAAAATTGGTTACCCTGAAATTTTAAAAATTGAAAAATGGAAAAACAACCTATACAACTTTTATATTTGCCCCCTCATTCTACATTTATTCAACATACTATTCTCTGTCAACTTTTAAAATAAACTGAAATTCCCAAAAGTTTTATGAATTTGACTTTGAGAAACTTCATCAACTTGGGCAAACAACTGAAGTAACTTCCTCTGCTGACAATCTCATTTTTTATAGAGGATTAAATATGTCCTGGTTAAAATTACAGATTTTCAAGAATAACCAAGTTTCTCCAAGAATGAATTGTACAATGAGGCTCAAATACAGTAAACTGATCAGACTTAGTTTTGGGGTGCTTTAGAATTTCTACTTTACTGCATAGTCCTTTGTACATGCCAACATGACTTCTTTTTGCCTGGCATGATAAATGTGCAAAAGTAAATAAAAGTAATTTTATTAATACTTAAACAGCAGTAGAAATTTGACATCTTGAAATCATTTGCTAAGGCTGATGCTTTTCATATAGTCTCTACAGCTGGTTACTAATTAGTCTGTATTTACTGAAAATAAGCGGAATGAAGCTATACAACAGGAATCAATGTGTAGGGTTTTTTTGTTGTCAAATACCCATTTTGCTTTAAAAGGAAGCAATTTTTTAACATATTTACAGTTTTCTGAGGGCAGAATGCTTTGGATGTAAGAATATGTGATTTATTGAAAAGGGTATTTTTGGAAGCCAGAGTTATTTTCAGACAATGCAAATGTCCTTGATTTCCTCTAGTTTTCTTGAGAGGATGTAGGGAGCTAAGAGGTCACATCTTAAATTTTACAGAATAATTTTAAACATTGTACTGAAATAGTTTCCTTTTTAAAATCCTTAGGCTAACTTTATATTCGATTTCAAATGAATTCCTTGGATGTTTTCTTTGAGCATATTCAAAACTAGTCTCTAGCCTTTTTAAAATTTCATTTTCTCAAATTGAATGCTTATTTAAAACTAGCAATTACGAAAAAGTTTTTTTCTTAAAGATATTTGAAAGGATGAGCGTATTTAGTACTTAGGCTGTTAGTGTGTTTTCAATCTTAAACTAGTCTTGAGAAACTTGGAACACTCCTTGTTGAAATGCGCATTACCTTGCACTAATGATTCAAAAACATGAACACTTAAAAACAACCCAAGACTTAACAGAAACTGTTATGAAGAGCAGAGAGAGAGAAAAAAGTAGAATCTAAACGAGGTTTTTGGCAGATATATTTACCCTTTTAAATTTAGCCTACTGGGTAATTTGGCTGACTAAAGGAGAAATACAGTTTGTATAAATACTGTTCGCTTCGTTGCGTTTAAAACATAAAAGAAATCCTGGTGTGGAGAAGATTTTTAAAAAGCACGCTTAGGTTACACCAGTGTATTTCGTTGGTCCCCTCCTCCCTACAAGCTGAATTGTATGTTTGTGTTGCGGCTTGTTTCTACTACGTTTTTCCTACTGTTGGATATTTTTAAAAGATTATCCTTTGGCATTCTGATTTGATTAGAATCTCATTGTACTGGTTCCGGGTTAGTAGACTATTGTCCTCTCAAAAAACAAGTAAAAATGCTCACTAGTGGGCGCTGTGGGTCCGTGGCAAATCATTGATTTGAGCGCGCCTCGGGATGGTGGTCGAGATGTTTCAAAGCCGTCTTTTTCGGCAAGCATTTAACGGAGAATCAAAGTAATAAAGAATTTCCTGCCACCTCTTTATTTAGGTCTTTGAGACACTGAATAATAAAAGCAAATGCATAGACTTCTATACCACACATTGATATTTATCTCCGTCACTTTCTAAATTCCCTGTTACCCTCGGGAAAGCGTGAGTGTCCCATCGAGGCCAATTAAAGGAGAAAGCCAGCTCTGGCTTGCATTTGCCGGACTACATTTGCAGCGAAAGCTTACAAGGTGCTGTTTGCCCGGGAAAAGTGAGCGGGAGAGAAAAACGCCCACAAGAAAAGTGTGGAGAGGAGAAAGTGGCACAAAATCTGACAGACGGGAAAGCGAAGATAATCACACCCAAGTTGAGGGCTCCTAATTACTGCAAATTCCAGCGCCACTTCCTTTTGAAGTCGTTTTGCATTTCGAAGCCCTGTTGACTTGGTTAGGCCCCTAGCTGATTGTTTTGTAACAAAATAAGTTTTGAAACCCGTCATTAAGAAGCATCGTGAGAAATAGTGAAGGGAGCCAGATAATTTGATGGGTGTGTATACGCGCGCGCGCGTGGGATGAGGGTGGGGGTGAGGATATGTAACAGTTGGTCCTGTGTGGAAGAAAGCACATTTTTAGGAGGAAAAAAAAATTGGGTCAATCCATTGCCTTCGACTCTGAAAGTTCAAGTTTCGCCCTCTAAGCTACCTATTTGTTGAACCTAGGAAAATTGCCAGAAAATAAAGGTATCACACTAAGAGAGAAATGCGGCGGTGGGAAGGTAATTAAAAGGAAGGGGAAAGGTAACTCCTTTACACTTGCGCCCCTTCTTTTCTTCGATATTACTTATTCCCCACTCGGAGTCGTTTCTATTTCTAAATGTCTGCCCCACCAGTGTTTCCAAGATGAATGGGCAGAGGACTTTCCTGACTGCCGCTCTGGATGCACTCTTGAGAACGAGTTCGTGCCCCTGGAGTAAGCAAGGAGACTTTTTTCCTATCCGTGATCTCCTTTTTCTGTCCCGCGCTCAGCATCCCTAACACCGGGACACCCGGGCTGGGGCCGGGGATTTACCTGTCAGACAGCGGCTCCGCCTCGCCGCGATCGAATGTTGGCTGCTGGGGGCGCCTGACGGACAGGACGACTGTCCAACCAACGTGCGGCTGCCTCGCGGCGGGCCAATGGGCTGGGTGGCGCGGGGCGGAGGCCTGCGTTTATATCGCTCTGACAGCGCGCTGGTCGCGCTGATTTTCCTTTCCCAGAGACGCGCGGCGGCGCCGGGAGCCGGCCAGAGCGGAGCGGAGCCTGCGGTGCGCCCAACCCCTCGGGTCCGGGCGCGCATTCACCGCACACACAAAGACACGCATACTAATCCTGGCGGGCCCGCCCCGAGCAGCCGAGGTAGCGGCGGCAGCAGCAAGCCCCCGTCCGCAAGCAAGGACGGAGCTTCTCTTTCTTTCCTGCCTTCGTGGGCCGGGAACGCGGTGCGCAGGTCTCTGACAAACAGCAAGACTTAAGGAAGATTCCTACACGCTCTGGAGGTTTCCCCTCGCATCGCCGGCACCTCATTTCCGACGACGGGGAGATGGAATCGCGCCGACGGGGCTCCCGCGGACTCGGGGCGCTGCCCGCCCCTCTGGATCTATAGTCCGAAGCGGCTCTTCTCCGGGGCAGGGCGCCCATCCCGGCGGGGCTCCGGCCGCTGGCGACGCTCCTCGCCTCTCGCCGGAGTCGTCTCTTCTCTTCTTGCCTTTTGTTTTTAAGCCCCCACGCGCCGTTCGCCTTTTCCCGCCCCGCGAGCGCGCCCGCCGTGGATGTGTCTGGCACCCTGGATCTGCACGGGAGTCGGGCTTCCAAGTTGCGTCGGGTACTGCGACCCGGAGCCCGGAGCCCGCCGCGACGCCGCGCACCCAGCATTGGCTCCCGCGGCCCCCGCCTTGCGCTCTGAGGGGCCCTCGGAGGACGCGCGAGCCCCGAGCACTCAGTGAGGCGCTGGAAGCAGGCTCGGCGCGCCGATCGTGCCCTAGGTCGCCCGGGATTCGCGGGGTCTTACGGCCTTTCTCCCTTTTTTTTTGCCTGAAAGAATTGGGGATATCGGGCCCCCGCACCGACCCTCCGAGGTCCGGAGGTCGCGCGGAGCTGGGAACAGCTTGGCCATGGCCGTGAGGAGGGACTCCGTGTGGAAGTACTGCTGGGGAGTTCTGATGGTTTTATGCAGGACTGCAATTTCCAGATCCATAGTTTTAGAGCCGATCTATTGGAATTCCTCGAACTCCAAGTAAGTTGCGCCCGCAATTCCCTCACCCCTCTTCCGCCCGCACCCCATAGCCCCCACCGGCCCAGACCCGGCGTCCGCCGCGCCGCGTCGTCGGGACAGGAGAGGGCCGAGCGCGACTGCTCCGCCGCCGGCGTCGCGCCCCCAGTCGTCTGTCCGCCGACCGGGGCCGCGCCGGGGAAGGAGGCTCTTTCTGGAGCCTCGGCCCCTTCCCCGCCCTTTCCACCCCCGCCGTCGCCGCCACATTTCACTAGGTGGAGACACCTCGCTCAGCTTTCGAGCCGGATCTCTAGCCCGAAGGGGCGCCCTCCCCGCCTGCCCTTCCCCCACCCAAGCGCTCCCCGGCAATAAAACCCATGGCGGATCGGATGTCACCTCCGGGAAGGTGTCCGATGGCGGTACCTGACCCTCGGTTTTTTAGAGGACGAAGAGCATGGCCACAAATAATCCTGGCTGGCGTGGAGGGGGTGGCGCGCTTCGGAGAAAGGCGGGGATGTTGCCATCTGGAAAACCCTGGGGCCTCGCGGGGAGTGCGGCGGGTAGCGGACCCTCCCAGAGGGGCGCCCTGGGTTTCCCTGTGCTGTGGACACGGGCAGCGCCCCGAAGCCCACGCGCCCCATCCTGGCGTCTCCTGCTCCCGGAGCGAACTCGGGTGGCGAACCGGCCCCCACCCCCGCCCCGGGACCCGGAGAGCCCTCAGCACGTCGGCCCCTTCTTTTGTAAATCGATGGCCCGGGACTCCTTGTGCTCCCGATAGCCAACTAGATTTTAAGGACGTTTTCTGCAAAGGCTTAGGACTTTGCCCAGTAAACTGCTCCTGCAGGCTTCGAGTTTGGGGAGACTGGGCAGGAATTGGATCCTTTGGAATCAGAATTTCTTATCAAAGCCGGAAGAGAGCTAGTCCTTGAGGACAGTAACTTTCAGTTTGAGGCTACCGGAGTAAATGCGGAATTTAGAAAATACGATCATCTCTAAATGTATATATGGCCATGACTCGTAATTAAAAATCTGTGCATTCGATATTGCGTTTTACCTTACTCTCGGGATACATACAGCCAAAAATATTTTACAGAATCATTGGTTTTTAGCCTTGGGACACTTGGGAAAAGTATGGAGATATTAGCTGGTTCCTGAAATATTTGATCTCGGGAGCAAAATCAATGGTCTAATTGAAGTGGAGTAAGTTGGGCATGGATTTAGGAGTAAAGGGATGAAGGATTGATTTAGAAATCACAAACTAAATAATTTTATCCAGTCCTTTGAAAGTGGCAGATTTAAAATTCGCCAAAATGTTAATGAAGAATTCCCAGTTAAAAGGGTGAGGAACTATTGAAAACAGGATTAAACAGAAATTCTTGCATGATGCTAGATGGCCCTTTCAAACTGCTCATATTTAAAAGTTACTTAATACAAGCTCTTTCCAGGTTGCTGATCTGTATGGACTTTTTTTTCCTCTCTTTTCCGTGAGATACTGTATTTGCTGAGAAAGAACTGGCAGTGAGATCTTTACACTGGTAGCAAATTGTGAGGCGCCAGGTGATGCCTGAACGCGCTGGGTTCGGCATCCGAGCGCGTTAGCGGGTGTGCGGCGTCCGGGAGAGGCCGGCCCGGGAGCGGGAGCTGGAGGAGGGGGAGCCCGGCGACAGCCAGGCCAGAGCCAGTGCTCGCGCTGTTCCTACAGAGGTCACTCTTCCATGCGCAATGCTCGCGGCTCCAGAACCATCCGCCTCCCTCTCCCCTTGGGCTGCCTGCCCTGCTCTACTTCACTTTCACCGATGGGCTCTCCTTGGGTGCTGGTTTTCCTTTTCCTACCATGATTTAATATTTATATTTAAATCTAGTTAAAAGGAATTCCCACTAATCCCTTCAGTTTTTAACTCAGTGAAGGTATCTTTACGTTATTTTTAACTAGTCTTTGTGTGAGAACGATTAGCAATATCTACCTGGAATTACTGATAGCAGACTAATTATTTCAACCTAAGGTTTAGAAGTGTGTATCTTTTTTTGTAATAGGTTTGGGAAGGGGGGGGATGACTGACAGTTACTCACCATTCTGATGATTCAAATAAGTATTTTTTCAGTGCTGTGGTCACAGATTTATAGACCTGCTGGAGGCCTGTATTTTGGAGAAGGCTGTCTCCCTGCCACTATTGGTGTGTTTGTTGCAGTCCTCAAGAGTAGAATTTATTTTAAAATTCTCATTATAATGGCTTGCCTGGAGGACTCTGGATAATTTTGTTCCAGGAAAAGGTCTTCCTTACAAACTATACTGCTGAAAACTAGCTTGAGAAATTAGAATGTATATTTTCTTTCCTGGAGTAATGACATGAAAGATGCTTTTCTAAGTTCAGTAATGATTAAAAACCCCTGGTGCCAGGAGGCTGCTTTATTTAAGGAAGTTGCATATTTATTCCCAGGAAAAAGTTTCAGTCAGTAAATATGGTGTTGCGGGAAGGTAATCAAACGCATTGGCATTTCACGTCTGTTCCTATGAACTATGAAACAATTCATTTGTAATGAAGCAACTATCAGTAATTAGATTTGTTTCACTTGGAGGTCAGCTTTTTTAGCAGGTGGTCAACACAGGAAACATGCAGCAGTTGTTTGGATATGGGGTCCAGAAAATCTTTTGTAAATTCACAGTCTCCATAACTACTTTAATCACACAGTCTGCACCATCACCCCTCCCCCCATCGCTGAGAGTTCATGGAATAATCAAAAGAAGTTTTACATACTGGAGCATTAGCGGCTGCCCTGTTAGATTATTAACGTTGCATTGATAGGCTCTGGTAGAAATGGGTCAGTTGTAGCCATTTTAGGTTGTTTAAGCTTTTCTAAAAAAATTCAGGAGAGAATGGCAAAGCTCAGCTTCCATTGCTAATCAACATGCAGAACAATTTTTTCCAAGCATGATGTTTTTAAAGCCAGAGTACAATATTTGGTCCTTATTTTTATTCTAATTACTCTTTATAATAAACAAACCTTCTTGAGATGGTGTTCTAGAATCGATTACACTTACTTTGTTGAAAATTTCAGTGAAGCCTTAATTTCTTATGGCAAGCATTTCTATTCCCATACACCATGTACTAGTTAATTAACAAAGCATTTTTCTTTTCCTATGTAATTTTTCCCTTCATAATAGTGAATTCCTGATATTGATTGGCTTAGGGTGAGATAAAAGAATGGCTAGATAATATCCAGATAACCTATAATACATGGGCTCCACCACAGTCAGCCTCTGAATAAATACAGACCTGTCAGAGATTGATAAAATAAATACAATGGATAGTTCTGTTTAAACAGTCCATTCAATAACATATATAAGCCAGCCTGCCTTCCATTGTGTCTGAAATTCTTATTTTTGTAGGTAAACAAATGCACATTCACCACTGATTGAATAGCCCCTTGAACTATGCTCCACAGTTTGCGTTCGGGTTAATCTTGTCGGTTTTAATATAGAGAGAAAAAAGAACAAAGCACCAGGGGTGGAATTGTTAGTGCTTTCACATCCACATTCCTCACATTTTGTCAGGATGATAAACTGTAGGTAATGGACTGTCGTTGTTCCACAGGACAACTGAGCCAGGCAGAGCACAAAGAGGGAGCTAAAGCGATATCTCACAACATGCTTGGTAGCCTTCTTTTCAGATGAGAATTTATTTGGGAATCATGTGTCTAGGGACTGCACTTTTTAACCTCAGCAATTACAGCTTCAAGCCTCAGAAACAGGAGCTGGAGGTTAAGATGATTTGTTGAGCACTTAGTTCTAAATCTTTCACAAAGCATAGTTGTTGACACTTGTACCGTTGCAAAGAAATGCAAATGACTCCAACATTTCTAAATGATTCTGAGTCCTGGGCTCAAGTACCAGGAAAGGTGAATTAGCCCTAGCCCCTGAGACCAGCTGAAAAACTACAGGTTAGAATGGTTTCTCCATAGCAGAGTCAGCTGAAGAATAATTGGCCTATTAGTTTTAGTAATTATTATAAAACCTCTTATCTGTAAACTTTGCTGAGGTAAACTCTTTGATTGGTGGACCAGTGTGATAATTACCTTCAGATGAACATTGCATTTGAAGGAACTGAGTCTTCCCCACCTTGTCCTACACTGATATATGTTAGGTGGCTCACAGGAGCTTCAGCATGAGACATAATTTAGAGCAGCGTTTCAGAGATTGTTCATCTAATGGGAAACTATTGAGATTCCAGCATGACTGCAGTGATGCGTCATAGAAATGGGAGTGGCACGGGAATGGAAATACAGCTTGTAGACCCTAATGAAATTTTTAAAGAGAAGGATTTGTCTTTACCATTTCAAGAAAACTTTATTCCTAAAATATTTAATTGCAAATTAGGGAAAAAGAAGCGCTCTTCTAAGAAAAACAGTGATTAAAATGGTACTCATGTCTGCCTAATCTCTGCCTTCCTTTGCTGCTGACATAAAGAACCTGTTTTTCAGGTCACTTATCATACATCTACATAGATTTGCTTATGAGCTCACCCTTTGTGTAGCAGAGTAGAGCCTTAAATAGGAGTGTTCAACTGTTTAAAATATTTTGATTAAAATATGCAGAACCCATAGAACTATAAGCTTCTGGTCAGGAATTAGCGCTTTCAGGGAATAGCTCCCCACCCCCACCCCCCTTTTTGGGGTGGTAAGAATTAGAATGGGGTTGGGAGAGGGAATATAAGAAAAGCAAAGGAAGGATAGCAAATGGGACAGTGTTCGAAACAATTTGGAAAAACTCCTGTGGCTCCATTGTCTCTGTAAAGCCAAAGAATACAAAGACATAAGCAATTCAGCCCTTCTCCCATGATGGAAAATGTAAACCGTTGACATGGCTCCCCTGTTTAACTTGTTTAATTCTCATTTTAAATTCAGTACTATACTAGCCGTGTGAACTCTGAAGATTTCTTTAGTAATCCATTTTGTAGTTCCGAATCAAAAACAAAGTGAAAGGGTCTGACACAATTTGCTTTTATTTTTAGGCAAATCAACCCTGGTCATAGTTAATAAGGGGATTACAACCCAGACTAGGTCTTTACAGATGTAATGTAAATCAAGGGCAGAGTATAAAGAAACTGATCCCTTTTGATTGAAGTATGGTAAAAAGGCATAGAGAAACTAGCAGCAGTAATCTGATTGTATGGCAATAAAACCACCATTTTCTGTCTTTCAGATAAAAATAATGTGGTAAATCCATGCAGTTCATAAGATGTAAAGGCAGATAAAGAGTGAAGCCATGGCAACATATAGATTAGCTTGATGTTAGAAATGACACGTCTCTGAAAAGGGTGTAGAAACGAAGGCCCTTGCTCGAGGCTGTTGGGTATTATGTGAGAACCACGCAGACTTGGAAACTAGGATTAGAAAGTATGAAAGGCCTACTTGTGGCCTGGGACGGTGAAAGCAGTAAAGAAAAGCTGCTCAGTTCTTGCTCATTGGTGGTGGATAATATGGCAAAGGTAGATTTCATTGACTGCCTTTTTTTATATATTGAGATTGGGGCTGATTAAAACTTCAGATCACTGCAGTTGTTAGGGCCTGGAAGATTTTCCTTTTTAACTCCTGGCCTAACAGCGGCAGCCATTCTGCAGGATTAACTGCCCTTCCCGGCTGTTGCCTTAATCTATTTGGGCTTCAGGCAGGGACCTGCTGGGAGGGAACAGAGACTAGAGGGGATAGGTAGGGCTGGGGTTATCTGAAAAGAAAACAGAGACCTTTTGATTTCAGCCATCTTTCAGACCCAGCTCCATCTCACACTGCATGGGAGAAGCTAAGATAAACATGGTACATTGTCCCTCTCCCTCAGCCAGATAACTCTTCTGTGAGTTTTGTCTTTCTCACTGTGGAAAAAATATATAATACAATAAATAAAAGGGGAGATTTTAGTTTTAATTCAAACAGGTAGTAATCCAATAGGCCAAAACTAGTGGGCTTAATTTTACTTGTAAAATGTCAGTCTTAACCTTTGCATTGAATGGGATGGACTTAATTCAAGTAAATTATAGGATTATTAAAATGTCCGTGCTCCACAGTTTAAAAAAAAAACACAACCTCCGTGCTCTTGAATCTTATTGCCCTCTGTCCTGAACAGCCTCGTAAATAAGCTGGACTTTTGTTTTTGCCTTCACACTTCCCATTTTAGTGATTAAACAAAATAAGCCATTGAATCCATGATTGGGTTACATGCAGAGTTACATCCGCAATTGGGTCAAGCCAGAAAGGAAATATTTGCTTTATTGCCTCCTATTTGGTGCTACAGAAAAGTCTCAGCATTTCTTTGGGGGACTTTGAACTCTTAAGACATTGAAAATACGGAAGGCTACAAACACCATGTGTCTTTCTTGATGGAGTGGGTTTGGGGTGTGTTTTACAAAGGGGAATACAGTGCTATTTTCTTAACAGCAACATGGGGGCTTATTAGTGTTTGAGAAAGATCTCCATTAAATCCTAAATGTTCTATTTTAGACCCATTTCATTGATTTTGTTCTTAATTCTCAGACAGCTGACTTGACAGTCTGTTTTGGGCTGTAGATATGTATTATTTTTTGCCTGTTTTTCTCATTATTACTGTACTATTACTATGTCATTTTTAGAGATTAAAAGCATTTAAAAGTTATTACACATAGACATGTCATACCCAGTATCTGATACATTTAATTCAGGAATCTGTTTCAAAGGATCCATTTCAATTGTCCAGATTCCTCAAAGAGAAGCGACATCCCTAATCCCTAATTTATAAGCTGGTCACATCCAAGCACCTTGCATTCTACATTTAACAATGATTGCTAATGGTCTATTCAACTAAAGTATTTGCTTGTTAGCAGGGAACAGAGCATGATAAATGTCCAGCAAGCTTGCAGCCTCCTTCAGCTTTTCAAATACAGACTGGTGCATATTTATGGCAGGCAAATGACAAAAGAAGAAGCTGAATTGCACTGGCCTCCAGCTTTCTGCTAGAACTAGGGTTAAAGTGATTAAAGAAATGATGCAAGAAAGCCATGCCATTTGTTTACTAACCGTCCATCCAGCATTTAGCTTTCTGGTCTACCTGTGTTAACATACTTCAGAAGTATTATACGTAAGGTTGGTAGAGCTGACAAAAGCTGTGGCGAGTAGGTGATCAATTTAATTATGAAATGTTTCCATGCATGCTGAATGCCAGGCAGACCTATTTCTGTTGTTCCTGCACAGAATCAGCAGTGGGTCTAAACTATTAAAATATTTTCCTTTTTATATATAAATTCAAATATGTACTTTCAGTCCAAAGCATTTTGTGGCTGGTGAATGCATACTTGATTTCAAAAAAAAAAAAAAAAAAAAAAAAGAGAACGTTCCATTAAAGGAAAACAAGTTGTTTTTTCCCTTAGTAATTCTCTAAACAAAATAAAAAAGAAAAAATTTGGCAGTAGTGAAGTATTAAGTTTCCACTCTCTAAAGTATACTTTAAACTTTCAACTACTCAGTGGTGGGTACATTCAGGGCACTGCAAGTGATTGAATAATGTCTGCCATAACTTAGAAGCATCATTATTTTCAGTGCTGTAGAGTCTTCATGTTTTCTGTATGTAATGATTAAAATAATTCACTTTGTTTTCTCAGTTTAATTTTGGTCGCATCCAATTTTAATTACAGTATTTGTATCGCTCTTACAAATACTTGCCAGATAAATCCATATCGCCCCTAAGGCATTAATTTGTACATTTCACGTACAGTACTCCCATACCACCCAGAATAATTCTGAGCGCCACCCCAATTTTTGAAACCAGAGGGTCAGCATGTTTGTATCCTAGGAAAGTAAGCCTTTAGCCTGGTTTAGCAGTTTATGGTTTGTGTGTGGGGTAGCTGCAACTTGATACTGTCTGCCTACTTGCCTGTTGTTTCCTGTTGTTCCCCAATCCACAGAATACCTAACTACAGAATACCTAACCTGTGTGCATATTATAGAATCTCTGACCTTCAGAGCCAGAAGTGTCCTTTAGAATGATCTTTTCCAGCCTCATGTATATATGCTGAGGAACCAGAGCCCCAGAATCGTTACACGACTTGAAGTCCTTCAGAATTCCGGTCCTTGCTCTTTCCACCCATTAATCTGCTTCACTGTGCTCTGAAAACATTTGCCCTGAATCAGGATTGCCCATAGATGAGCGGAGCAGGGTAAATTGTGTTCAAGGCTAGTTCAGAATATATCTAACTGCAGAAAACGTTATATTTAGGGTAC
>PVKY010009233.1:0-13454 GCA_004027775.1 Bradypus variegatus
AAACAATTAAAAAGTTAAGTGAAAATTAAAATGCTATTAAGTACTGAAGCCCTGTCTGGCTGTAGCCCAAGGGGCCATGTTCCCACTGGTCCCTCATTGTCTCTTTCCAGGGAGCAGCTCTCCCGGCCTAACCCCAGGAGAATTATCCTCTGGGGTTTTGTTCACGTCATCCTTTCCTTCTTTTGTCTACAGCTAACCTTGCTTTCCACATCAACAATTCCAGAGCTTTCTGAAGCCTTAAGGAAGCCTAGGCTAGTAGGAAGAGAGAGACACCTGTTGAATGGTTTCCATCTCTTCTCCACCTTCCCCGTTCTATGCTAATTGATGCAGTTTGTCCTGTTGGGAGCCTGGCTTGCAAGGGTTCCCAGAATCTATTCCTGATCTGTTTTCTTCCTCGCCTTGCACGCTGCCTCTGGGCAACCCTGCTATGTCAGCCATGCCACCCCCATGACAGCGGCATGCTGAACCATCCCACCTCCAAGAACATCGCTGTGAACTCTTTCTTTCAGGCCCATGTCCTCCTCAGTGGGCCACCAGGAAGGACCACTAATTCATGCTCCAAGGTCACTGGGGAATTTCACCATTGGATCTGCCATATTAGCATGCTTCACTTTCCAAAATGTCTGCCTGAACAGCAACCTTCCTACTCCCGCAAGTCAGGGTGACCACAGTCAAAAACAACCACCCGGGCAGGGGTTAACAATTTTGAAACAGTTGCATGCATCTGCTGGATTGAACAGGTAAGTCAGAGGGTGGTGGGTGGCCGGAGCCAGGTGTCTCACTGTTGGAGAGGGAGGTGGCAGATAAGCCAGGAGGAAAGGCCAGAATAAATCATGTGGTACTGGATTAGACTCAGAGACATAGTGTGAACTCATGTTCAGCTTAATATAGATGTAGATGATAGAAATGGAAATAATTATGGCTATGTATGTGCCCATAGGTGATTCTACACACACATATTTCCTTGCTCCGTCAGCCAAAAGGGCCTGGAAACAATGACACCCCAGCAGCAATATGCTCATCTGACAGCCAGATTTTGGTTTCTAATACCATCCTCCAATAAAAGGAAGCAGGGCTCCTTGGAGAAATGGCTGATTCTAAGGCTGGGGCAGGAAATATCCAAGAGGAGGCTGAAGCATCTTCTTGTACCAGAAAGTAAAGAAGTGCTAAGAAAAAAACCCAAAAGAACGAGGACACAGTAAAGGGACCTGGGAACTAACCTGAAACTGCTTCCAAGGGGCAAAGCTAGAACAACTTGAGCAACAAAATAATGTAGTATTGGATTATTACCCAAAGTATAAAATGCATACCCAGTGTCTGCATTCGTAAAAACAATTGACTGAATCAGTAAATAAGTGGGGAACAAGAGATAACATAAAGAAGAATTCCCAATAATCTACATAGATTAACAACAGTTTACATAGCTATCACCCCTTCAGGGAGGGGCTTAGTTCCCCATCCCTTGCCTGTGGGCTGCTTAGTGACCTGGTTCCAAAGAACAGGGTAAGGAAAGGTGGGGCAGGGGAGGGAAGGAGTAACTTTACAGAGGACATTAGGAAGTCACCTTGACCTTGATGAGGTCAGCATCAAGGTTAACATCCCCAAGGACATCATGCAGATAGCAGGGACTCCTGAGATGATGTGATGAAAAAGAACCTTCACCTCTGTGATCTTCCTCTCCAAAACCCATAAACCTAGTCTAACCCAAACAGACAAAGGGATGTGGCCCAAAATCCCTGAAGGATGCTCCTCAAAACTGTCGAGAGCATCAAAAACAAAGCAAGTCCAGGAAACTGACAACTAAACATAATGTGCTCTCCTGGATGAGATCCCAAGACAGAATAAGCACACTGGGTAAAGACTAAGGAAATCCACATTAAATAGGGGCTTTAGCTCTTAATACTGTAGCAACATGGGTTCATTAATTACGACAAATGCATCATACTAACATGAAATGTTAATAGGGGAAACTGGGTGTGTGGTATACGGGAATCTCTTTCTATCTTTACAATCGTTTCTGTAAACCTAAAACTATCCTAAGAACAGTGAAGAAGAAAAAAATAGACTTCCTGCTGACAGTACTCTGTCTAATCACAAATAAGGTGTGAGTGGGGAATTGAGGTCAGAGGAGGTTCTGGTTGTGTCAAAAATCTGAGTCCCGTGGGTTCCTGGCCAGCTCTGGAAAGCAAGCGAAGGACAGTCAGGCCCTGTCTCTGGAAGGCCACGTGGCAGAGAGACTCAAATAGGCAATGAGGCCTGGACTCAGACTGGCTGTGAAGACAGAAATGGCAATACATTTTGGGAATGAGCCAAGCCCTGGTGTGAGTAGGAGGTTCTAGACACCTTCTGTTTAGGGTTCTATGAGACTGACTTCAGAGGATGGCACAGGAGGCCTCTTCCAGGCAGTGACGCTAAGAGAGCCCCCAGAGAATTCAGCCTGACCCATCCTCAGGGTCAGCCCTGGCGGTGGACAGGACCCAGATGCAGGCTCTATCTTCAGGGAGCATCTGGTGGGGAGGTGGGAGGTGGGCGGCGGAGACAGACATTGAGCAAACAGCTAGTGGGCGTGCTAGACCCATAAAGGCAAGGGAATAAAACTGCTATGGCTGGAGCTTCGTTTGGGGACCTGAAAAAGCTCCAGTAACAGAGGGCAGTGATGGATGGTTGCACAACATTGTGAATTCTTACACATAAAAATGGTTAAAAAGGGAAACTTTTTGTTATATATATTGCACCACAATTTTTAAAAACACTATAGGAATGTCTATCAAGAAAAGAATTATAATTGAGTCATATAATGTAACGCCAGAAAGCAGTTAAAAATTCCATGAACTGAGACTATATGTATCAACAAGGATAAACCTCAAAATCATCTGTTAAATGAAAAGCTGTAAGCTGGGAGTAGGATATATACAGAATACCATTTAAACAGTTTTAGAACATATAAAACAATGCTATATATTATTTATGACTGCAACCATACGTGAGAGAAGTATTTATAGTAAATTCCAGGTAGAAAAAAATAAAACTAGCGCAGCAAACCCTTGAGTTCATGGGTACAATCAAGTTTTCTTTGTAATTACATTTAAATTTTAAAGAAGTGAGTTGGTTTCTAGATTAACATGCAAAAAAAGGCAGTATAGGTGGTACCCGGATATGTTACACGTCTTTGGGAGGAATCCTGAACGCGGTGGCGGATGACAAGAGTGCAGGGTGCTGGGCTGGGCGATGTGAACTGGCCCCGCAGGCCGGACACGTGAGGGTTCAGTGTGCATGTACTGGGGTGGGGGGGACTGTATCCACAAGGGTCGGGTGAGGAAGGGGAACCACGGCTCCACCTTCCAAACGGGCTGCAAATTGGGAAGGAGTGGGCAAGAACACGTGGTGGTAGAGGGCGGGGCCAAATGATGACGATCCTGAAGGTCAGAGAGCGACTGTGGGTATGACATGTGCAGTAAGGATGGGGTGAAGGAGGCAGCCCGACAGAGAGGGGAGATCCATCACTAAGCCTCCCTGAGTGCTAAGTCTCTTCCGGATTCAGCCTGTTCTCTGTCTCTACCAACACCACCCTAGACCAAACCATCATTATCCTCGCCTGGGGACCCAGCCAGCCACCTCCTTGGTGGTCTCCCCAACCCCACTTGAGCCCCTGTGATCAGTCTGCCCCAGAGCCAGGATGTCAGAGTCCCCCACCCTTCACCCCCTTCCTTCCTCCCTGCTCCAAACCCTTCAGTGGCTTCCCCTTGACCTCAGGGTAAGGGTCAGTGGGAAGAGGCACCCTGAAGAGTGCCCAGAAGCCTCACCCACATCTTGCCCTCAGTGAAGGGGCCCAGGCAGCCGGCAAAGTGCCAGGGCCTCTCCTAGGGGATAAGCCACCAGGGCCTATGGGGGCCCTGTGCATAGATCGTCTGTGTCAACAAGCTCCAACCCTGCTGGAGCAACCAGGAGTCATCAAGAAAAGATGAAATTACATGCAGGAGTTTAGGGAGAATTGTGTAGTTTGAGGAAACGGGGGGAGTAGAAAAGACATTTCAGAAAGACTCCCACAGTCAGATAAAATATAATTACTTTTGTGCTTTAAAGTCAGCTTCAGGCCCTATATGATCCCTGTTTATTGAAAAGGAGAGATGTCCAGGGTGGGGATGGGGGGAGCAGAGTGGGGACTATACAACAGCACATGGACGATGACTGCATTTACGTAAAATTATATTGATACGTCTGTGTGTTCACATGGAGCTGTCTGAAAGGCGGCTGACAAAATGTTATCAGGTCTGCTTGCCAGTGGGTGGGATCTGAGGTTCTTTTTACACCCCTTTCAGGATTGTTGAATTTTTAATGATAAGCATTTATTATTTGTATACTCCCTGGGAAAAAAAAAGTTCAAATGCAAGTCTCCCATCTCCTGTTTAGGGGGTGGGAGTAGGGAAGGGCAGGTGAAGCTTTCCCCAGTATCCCCCAGTGGGGACACCTCCACTGGTCTACGATCAGACACAGGAGGAGGGTCCCTGCAGGCTCACCCAGGTGCCTCTGCAGGGTGCACCCAGGCCCTGCGGGACACAGCCATGGACGAGCCCATGCCAACCGCACCCAGCAGTCAGGCTGGAACCCCACACTTCAGTAGCATTACTGGGAAGGAGCTGCCAAGGGTTGCCACCCAGAGCAAAGCTAAGTCAAGACATGAGGGAAACTGAGTCCTAACAGTCTTCAAACCCGTAGATTCAGTCATGCTTGAGGTAGGACTATTCCCTGATTTTTCAGTTATATAAGCAAATCAATTCTCTTTCTTTGCCTGTGATCATCTGAATTGGTTTCTATCACTAGCAAGCAAATCCACCTCTCCGAACCCAGAAGCCTGAGCTGATACATTCCCCTGGGCGCTGCTTGGGTTCCAAGCTTCCTGCCTGGGACAGCCTGGGACAGAAAAGAGGACAAGCCTTAACAACCTAGCCTTCTGCCCGCCTCCAAGGTAGGACAAGAGTGCCTGGAAGAATTCCTACAGTTAGCTCTGGAAAGGGCTCCTCTGAGCAAATCCTGATGAAGCAAGAGATGGTATTTTCAGAAGAAATTCCTGGCAGGTCTTCTGGCAGGAAACACCCAAATGCATCCACAAGGAGAGGTCACTCACATAAAAGAGAGCTGTATGGGCCCTATGCTCTACTCTCTTGCCCTCTCTTGACTTCAAGACAGCCCCACAGGCTGCCCAAGACTGTCCACACCTCCTTGCACAAAGTCCTCCCAGCAGCTCTGCCAGCTCGTGGCCCAGAGCAGAGGTGGTCGGTCCCACATGGCTGAGAGCCGAGCTCAGGTCAGCCTAATCCCAAATCTCCACCGGACTCACCAAGTTGCCTCCCCAAAAAGGTCCCTGGCCTCTCCGCCCCTGAACTTCAGCATTGCTTGCACATAGAGGATATAAACCTTCCAGCTACAGGTCCCCAGTGAAACAGTGCTTCCCTGAACCCCTGCTCATAGGCCGCGTGCATTCTGGGACTCAGAGTGAGGCTTCCCACAAATCCTGCGCTTGCACATGCACGCGTGCCCTGGTGAGCGGCTCAAACACATGTCAACATGTGGGTCTGCTTTCAATTCCTCTGGAACAATTCTACCTGATAAACAAAAACAGATCCAAAATAACCCTTGGCAAGCAGCATATTTTTAAAAGAAAGAGAAGGTCCGAATGAACTGGCAAGAGTAATGCTTAAGCAAACAAACTTGGTCAAGCCAAACATCCATCGAGCACATCAAAAAGCCCCTCAAAGGGCTCCCTGTGAACCAAGGCCGACAGCCGGGAAGGAGGCCGGAGCCGATGCACTACTGGCCTGGAACGGGACAGACCAGCCGCTTCCCGCCACTGGGCGCTGGCATTTCCTGGGGGTCACAGGGTCAGACCATGAGTGGGGGTCAGGAGGCCAGAAGTCTGCTCATAGCAGGAGAGGGCAGAGGCCATGCTGGGCAGGCACCCTTGCTCCAAAGACCGCTCCGAGTGGGGTCCCCAGTGGTGTGAGGCAAGAGTCAGAGCCTTGTGCTTTGGGGAGATGGCCAAGCTCCCGAGGCAGGCCGGGCAGCCTGGGCTTATCCTGTCAGGCCCCAAAGGCCCAAGGACCAAGCTCCATCAGGTCTCCAGCTGCCACCGTCACCACTAACTCAATGCCACTCATCAGCTTCCCATCCTACCAGAACTACAGAACAGCTGGGGACCAGAGAGCCACAGCAGCTGGTCCAACATCCCACAGCCAGTGATAGGGCACTGGGCCCTGGTGCTGGGTGTCCTCAGAGGCTGCTCACCCCCTCTCAGAACACAATTTTAATGAGGCCGTGTGGGGGAGCCCAAAGTGTGGCAGGTTCTGTGCCACTCATTAAGAGGTGGCCACCAGGGCTGCCTTCCCAGTCCATTTGGGAAGACACAGTCAGACCCACCCCCAAAATCACTACTCTGCAGCCGGTGTTTCCAAAAGGAAGATTCTCCAGGAGCTTCCCCCCTTTCTCTGGTTGGCAAGCCCAAGCCCCTCTCCTTCCTGGCTTCCTGAGGGCCTCGAGAGCCTCCAAAGAGGTCGGTCTCCTCACTGCTCACTCCTTTCACCTCTCACCATCTGTCCACAGGTCACACTTCCACAACTGCCCAGAGTCAGAACCTGAGCCACATGACAGCAAACCCTCCTCCTCTCTCAGAGCCCCCCCGTTTCAGCAAAGACAGAGTGATAACCCCGGTGGATCTGCAAAGGATGGGCTGGCCTTGTAGGCAGGGCAGGGGTGTACCCAGGGATCCCCATGGCAGCTGAAGAAAGCTGTGACTTGGAGAAGTCAAACCTGGAATGGCTTCAAGGGTGTACAAACTGGCTCATACACAGGTATGATCACATCTTGTGTGATCTGGGAGCAAACTATGTAATTTCTCTGAGCCTCACTGTCTCCTCACTTGTGAAATGGGGAAGAAAATGCATCTGACATGGGTTGTGGTACCTGAGATGGATGGCGCAGGCTTCTGATGGACAGAAGTGTGTTGTTGTTATCATCCTACAAAGGCCAGCTTGCTTGGCCTGGAGCAGGGTGGGTAAATGAAAGCTTTTGCATCCAGTCTTTCTGGAATATCAGTAAAAAAGATGGCAGCCTCTGTGAATGGGACCAAAGTACTTGTATATGCTAATGTGCAGCAGGTAATGGGACAGAAAGAGAAAGCCTCCCCACTCCCCCCACACAGCAAGGCTTTTTGTGCATGATTGCAGAGGGGAGCGTGGAGAGAGAAAGGGGCGACAATCTGAGCAAATGAGTAAAAACAGCTGGTAAGGGATCTGTGGAGGAGAGGGCCCACAGAGCCACCTGCCAAGGGAGCCACCTGGGCCCAGCAGGCCCAGAGACAGCCATGCCTGCCATGGCAGGCGGGCCGAGGCCAAGAGGGGCCAAGGAGCCGTGCTGAGGGCCCAAGCAGCTTGGGGACAGAGCTCAGCTGCAGGGAAAGCAGCAGAGTGTCCAGGACCCAAGTCCACAGGGCAGGGAAGAGGTGCCACTCAACGCTCAGGGAGCCACTCCCAACACACACACACACAGAGGCCTTCCCCAGTGGAGACTGGCTTTCCAGGGCCAAAGCAGGCGAGGGCACAGGGTGGTGAGAGAGAAACAGGGTAAGGTAGCGCAGAAGTTTGCTCTTTCTCTGGTTGTTTGTATTTTTTCTTTCATGACAGCCACACAAGAAACAGATGAATCTCCTACAAGCTCGCTGTAAAAGATCTGAACACCAATTACATTGATGGAGACATGGAAGCTCTTCTTCCGCCCCCTAAATTCCCATTTCCCTTAGTCACCCAAGATGCAACCACTGTTCAGTTTGCTGTGTATCCTTTCAGCTCTTTTTTTGGATGTATTTACATACAAATATATGCACATAGGTACACAGTTTTCCTATAGATATGGGACTAAATCATACACATTGTTCTAATGCTTGCTTTTTGCATTTTACTCAATTATTAACAAAGTATATTAAGGACCTAGGGACAAAACCTGCAAAAAATCTCTGCCCCCCTGCATCTGACAGTTGGGTAGAAGTCCTTGTGCAGGGGTTTGCGTCATCATCTGCAGTGGTTGCATGGAGTTGCCTGGTTTGTGTAACCGGTCCTCTTCTGCTGGACATCGAGGCTGTCTCTGTTTGCTCACAGGATAAACAACACTGCTGAGACCATCTTGCGCCTGTTTCCTTGAGCAACTGCATTCTGACTGTGCAGGGAAAACAGGCTCAGCAATTACTCCTCCCAGGAAGCAACTAAGGAGCAGGCATCATGTCCCCCATTTAGAACCAGAGAAGCTGGTACAGGGAAAGGGTCAGCTGGTCACCACGAGGGTAGAATGAGGTAAAAAAGCGCTGTGATTGGGGAAAGCCAAGTTCACACCCTGGCTCTGTCTCCTAGCCATGCGACCCTGGGCAAGTCGCAATTCCCCTCCAAGACTCTGGCCACCTCCTTCCTCAGAGAACGTGCCTCAGCTGCTCAGCCCTGCCCCGTGCTCCCTACAACGAAGCTTGTGTCCAGGGAAGGGGCTCCCTGGAGAGTGCTGGCTAGGCAGACTCTCAGCAACTGAGTGAGTCAGCCTGGGGTGATTTTACCCCCTACCAGACATTTGGCAGTGTCTGGGGACATTTTGGTTGTCACAACTGGACAGGGGGTAGCGGGGTGCTACTGGCATCTGGGAGGTGGAAGTCAGGGATGTGGCTAAAACAGCCTTTGATGCACAGGACAGCCCCGCCACAGAGAATTCTCTGGCCTAGGCTGTCACTGGGGCCTGCTCTTGGCACCTGAAGGGTTAAACCGCCGCACTGCCCAGGCCACCTTCTCCCTGCAAGGACCCGCACTGAGCCCGGGCCAGGAGATGTGCGTCTGGTTCGCATTAGTGGCGCTCTGCTTGGCAACGTTCCCTCTGGCTGGCTGCCTTCCCTCCCTGCCCCAGCCACTCTCCACCCCAACTCAAAAGAAAATACCAGGATCCACATATAAAACCCGCGCACTCCCCTCCTGTCTCTTACCCCAGTCTTGAATAAAACAAGCTCTTAAACTCCTGACCTTCCGCCCGTCACCCTGTTTGCTTCGAAGCAGCAGCAGCAGCAGTGTCATGCAGGCTGGGGGTGGGGGGCACGCACTGCCCTCCCCGTTATCCGGAGGCTTGGCGGGCCAGCACTGGCACTGGGCGGCCAGGGCAGCATCTCCCAAGGCTCGACCCAGGGCGTCTGTGATCTTAGAGTGCCCAGAAACACCCTCCCTGCGATCCTAAAATGCCAAAGCCGGAGCTACTCAAATCCTCACCTTTTAGAACTGAAAAGGGCTCCCAAGCCAAGAATGAGAGGCGGTTTGGGTGCATTGAAACATCAGAAATATAACCTTAGACTAAACAGCTGAATCTGGCTTTGGAACTTTCCTCATCTTTCCCTGCCAGAGGCCCTGACTGCAAAGGTTAAATACACTGAAAGCTCACAATCTTATGTCTTACCCCCAACTTCTCTGGGCTTCAGACCCTTACATCAACTTGCCTCCTACAACTGGCTGCCCCCTAAACACCCTGAACTTACTGAGTACAAAATCCAACCGTGCTCTCCCCTCTCTGCCCCCAGGCCCACCTCCAGACCTTCCGGGGATCCCTCTCCCACTAACCCAGAACAACCATCCAGCCTGATACTCTGGCCAGAGATCTGAGAGTTGCCTTTGACATGCCTCTCCCTTCACCTTCCCCATATTTATTCCCTCACCAAGTCTTGGTAATGTCATCTCCTGGATATCCCTTAAATCCCACGCTATTGCCACCAGCCTGGCCCATGCCACCCTCAATCTGCAGTGGCCACCTAAAATGTACTCTGTCCCTTGTCCAATCCATTATCCACACTATCTGTCTCTCCAACACACAAATACATCTGCACATGCACACAATATACATCTCACTTCACCCCACCCTTCCAAACCCCTGACCTGCGTCATCACAATTTCCAATGGCCCTGCGTGGTCTGCTCCCACCTACCTCAAGAGCCTCACCTAGAACTTTCCACCTGCCCCTATTCTCTGGGCTCCTTTCAGGTCTTCGAACTCACTGAGCTGCCCCCCATCCCGCAGCCTTTGCACTTGCCAGTGCCTCTGCCTGCAATGCCATCTGGGCACACTAACTTATTTCTCCTGGGTACTTCCTGCTCATCCTTCCAATCTGAGAAGGCTCCTGCAACCCCCCCGGCCAGGCCAGTTCCTTGCTATCTGCTCTCCAAGAATCCTTCCCACTCCTCGAAAGGCCCGACATCAGGCCATAACTGTACATGGGCATGTCTGTAGGCAGGAGGATGCCAGGCAGTGAGGCCAGAGGCGGGCAGCTGCGAGCATATGCATCGTGACGCATCACGGTCCGCACACTCACGTTTTCTCCCTTCACAAACCCTGGTCACTAACAGAAGCCAAGGGGGATGGCTGTGCTGTCTGACGATGGCGGGTGCAGACGTGTGCTTACAGACAGCTCAAGGGCCCACAGAGGCCCTTGTCCAGAATCGTCACAGTTAAATACTTTTGTAAAGACCAAGGGAAAAAAAGCACACACACACACACAAAACTCAATGGCTGGACTTTATTTTAAACAAGAACATGTTATAGTGAAGCATTTTAGGAAAACTTCAAGCCTAAGCAGGCAACTGTCTTCATTTTAATAAGGCCTCTCGTCCTTTTCTGGTGATTATTAGAAGTTGAGGCCTGTGGACAACTAAGGCGATGTTTACAGCACTCTTATTACTGTTTTATTTCTTAAGAGAAAGAATTATAAATATTCAGTTTAAGTGCTGCATTGGCTTTATGCGCTTTCAGGAAACATTCAACTTTCTTTTAAGGGGAAAAACCAAAACAAACAGGTCACATAACTGTGCCAGGGTGGTCATGGGCCTGGGCAGATGGTTCCTTTGGAGCTGCGGGTGTAGCCTGCCCCAGTCCAAAGGACCAGGAGGGGCTGGGCACAGCCCTCTGACCTGCCTGGCTCTACTGACTCAGGCAGGAGTGGGGGTGGGGGAACTAACCCTCACTGGGCACTATCTGCCCCCCGAGACAGCCCCGAGCCCCTTGCCCTGCTTACAGGGCAGACTGCCCACCCTCTCTCCAACCTCTCTCCTCTCCCCACAGCCCCTCCTTGCTCCTGCCTTGGGAACTGGCCCCAGCAGTTCCCTCTGCCTGAAATGCTATTCCCCCACATCTCTGAATGGCTGAGTCCTATTCACCATTCAAAATTTGATTCAGCATTACCTCCACAAAGAGAGGTTTTCTGATCTCAAGAAGCTCCCAAGCCTGTTATTCTCAATCACTTCCCCGAGAGGTAAACAGCTGGTTTCTTGGCGTATACTACTACTACAAAAGGCTCTGAGAGGGCGGACATGAGAGCTGCCCACCTAGCCCTGGCACCCAGCATACAGGAGGTGAGCAGTCACTCATGCTGACTGAACCTGCTGGGCACTTAGATATCCTCTCCGTCTACTTCCCACCATATCCCTGCAAAGGAGGCACTGCTATGGGTCTTGTTTGCAGAGGAGGAAGCCAAGGCTCAGGGAGGTGAGGCTGCCAGGGTTCCACAGCATGTGGCAAATGAGGGGTGCCTGACTGTAGAGCCCCCACGCCGGCCCAGGGCTTCCCCAAACTGCCTGATACTGAGAAGCTCCCCCAGATGGGTGTTGCAAACTGATTCCCTGGCTCCTGTGGGTGGGGGTGCAGGGATCTGGGTGGGGCTGAGAATTTTGTCATTGTTTAACTTTTTAGTTCATAGTCACAAACTTGACTGCAATCCACCTAGACTTAGAAGAGGGAGAATAATGTAGAACCCAAAGAACTGCTGCGAGAGCACAAAGATGATGGGACCAGGGGAGGTGGGACACTCTCCTGAGCTCCAGAAGGAACGGTCTGGTGGTTGAACCAGAACACAAATCAAATTTATTAGACTGTCCACAGTCAGCAATGGTGATCTTCTTGCTGATCTTGTCATTCCTGGACCCAGAGCACTCCATGGCTTCCACAATGTTCATGCCCTCTTTCACCTTGCCAAAGACCACGTGCTCGCCGTCCAACCACTCGGTCTTAGCAGTGCAGATAAAAAACTGGGAACCTTTTGTGTTGGGTCCAGCACTGGCCCCAGACAAGATGCCAGGACCCATGTGCTTCGTCATCAAACTTCTCCCCGTAGATGCACTTGCCACCAGTGCTGTTATGGTGTGTGAAGTCACCCCCTTGGCACATAAACCCAGGAATAATTCCGTGAAAACAGAAACCCTTGTAACCAAATCCTTTCTCTCCAGTGCTCAGAGCACAAACATTTTCTGATGTCTTTGGAACTTTGTCTGCAAACAGCTTGAAGGAGACGCAGCCCAGTGGCTCACCACTGACGATGTCAAAGAACATGGTGGAGTTGACCATGGTGGCGGGTTGGGGCCTGTGGCGGCAGGTGGCACTGTCTGCAAGGCCAGGCTGAGAATTTTTAACAAGCACCCAAGTGTTTGGGCCCACCTCCACCCCCAGCTGAGTTTGAGAAACAGTAGTAGATTAACCAGGTGATTTCACAAAAGGAGCAAAGATAAGAGCAGAGGCTGCATGTGGTCATTTTCTCTACCCCAAGAAAAGCCAGAAAGACGGGATTGGGGGGTGGAGGGGATGCAGGGGCAGCTGGGCCCACAAGCTGGCTGGGCAAGAGGGAGCAACGAAGAGGAGACGGTGCCTGTGGGCCTTCCGACCCCATGTAACCCCCAGAAAGGATCGCTCAAGACTAATCCCTGGGTGCAGCAGTGCCTTCCAACAGGACAAAAAACTGCTCTCAGGCCCCATGGAACTTGGCCTCTGAGACCTGGCCCCAGCTGGAACCTCCTCCCACAGACTGAGGCTTGAGAACATCCTCTCACCAGCCTCCACCAACTTTGGGTGAGGAGGCTGGTTCTCTGTGTGACACCTGCAGCCTGGACTACCTCATACCCCCCCCCCCCACCAGCACTGCCAACTCCCACTCCTCCCAGTCTCCCCTGGACACCTGTAAAAAGATCCCCAACCCCCATGTTCATCACCCCTCTACCCAGATGCCAGCTACAGGGAACTCAAGTTTCCCTCAGACACAGCAGGCGTTTTCTTGACTCTGGGCTTTAGCATATACGGCTCCTTCTGCCTGGAATGCCCCGGCAAACCCCTCAGCCATCCTTTGAGAATCAGCTTAAATATCCCTTGTCTGGGAAGCAAGGCTGGAAACCCTCACAGGTGTTCCCACAGCTTCCCCCGGCACCTTCACAAAGCCAAGGGGCAGCCCACCAGCCCGTCTGCTTGCCCATTCACCCACTCCTCCTCACCGCCACTCCAAGGGCCAGCACCGGCTCTGAGCTCTCTCAATGGCCCCAGTCACCAACATGGGATCTGGGAAGGCCACAGGCTGGCTCTGCACAGCCACACCTGCCCTTTGAGCCAGAAAGAAGGCAGTGACATTTTAAGACA
>PVKY010009234.1:0-13469 GCA_004027775.1 Bradypus variegatus
TTTTGGTATTTGCATAACAGAAACATTAGCAAACCAGGACACCTGCTGTGGAATTTGCTCCCAGTAAGACACTGCCACTCAACAGCTTTGGGACTTCACAAGACAATTCACTTTTGAGCATCCATTTCATCATCAAAAATGTGGTGACTGAATCCTCAGCTTCTTGGGATGATTATTATGAGAACATGGAGTAAAGCCTCTGGTAACTTGTAAATCATATAATCTGAATGATAATTTCAAAAAAGAAGCTAAAAGTAGAGTTTGCCTTGCATATAATAGTTATACTGCCTACAGAAGAGCAAAGAAAAGCCAGGTGAAGCAAACCAGTCATCGTATAAGTGTGAGAGATCTGCACAGAAGTGGTAAGGGGACCCAAGAGAACCATTGTCCCTTCTTCCTGCACCACACTGACTGTACATTTTACCCTCACAGTAAAGGATGTGACCTGTATACAGAGAAAGGAAATAGCACAAGGGAGGGAGTAAAGTTGAAGACAGCTATCGGTGACAGTTCTCATTTTAAATAACAATTTTCGTTTAGTTGGTGTTTCCAGTGAGTGCAGATTAATTAAAGACATGGTACAGTAAAACAGGAAAAGTTCCTTACATTTCTGTGGCTGTTAATATTAAACTAAGTGCTTTCAGTTTTATGAATTCATAGAATTCACGTCTTTGTATTCTGATAAAATCTCTGGGAGGCAGGGCAGAAATTATTATGCCCACTTTGTAGATAAAAGAAATAAGATTTTGAGGGTCTATAAGTTACTGAAATAGACAAAATCGCACAGCTAGTTAGCAACAGCTTGAGTCCAAATCTTTTTGTCTCCAAGAAAGACCAAGGCTTTTTACATTGTTTTATGCTATTTACTTAGAAGAATCAAGGTATTTTAAAACTCTGTAAAATATTGTTCAGCAAATCCCTTTTCAGTTTCTCAAAGAGTAGGTCTAAGAAGGTATTGGCCACACAAATTCACTGCTCTGTCTATAACTCTCTCCCTTTCCTGAGTCTGAAATCTTTCTCTACCGGTGCTTTTCTCTTAACCTAGAAGCATGTTTGGGTTTCTACCTTTCCATGACTCTCTCTCCTCTTGTAGATATGACCCTATCTCTCTCTTCCCCTTCTTGATCAAGGTTTTTGAAAAACCTTATTGTGTTCTACACTCCTTCCATTCCTTTCAACATCTCAGCTCACTAACACCAGACTTCTGGTCGGCCTGCTGCATTGAACTTGCAATTACAAGGGTAAGTGATGATCTCCCATTGTCTCATTTTTGGCCCTTGAATGTGATCTCTCAGCAGCATGACCCTATTGGCCATGTCCTCTCTCCCCTTGGTTTCTGTGACCCCACTATCCCCAGGTTCTTTTCTCTCTCTCTTGTCCTTCTCTCCCACTCCCATTTCTGCTCAGTAAAAGCCCATGGTCACCATGGACTGGGTCTTAACCTAGTAAAAGCCTGTGTTCACCATGGACTGGGACTTAAACTTCCTCTCTTCTCACTCAACAAGTAAGAAGGTAGGTCTCAACCTTTTTGTGTTAGCAGCACATTGTGGAACAGTAGAATTTCTGGAGGCAGGGCCATGGATTAAACTGCATCTACAGATACTGATCTATACCCCTTGTCACACTTTGCTCAGTGTTGCTGTTTGAAACAACTGCCCACTGCCTGCCTGCTTTCTTTTATGCTCTGTACTCATGAAGCCAAGTTTCTCAACCATCCCAGGAAACCTGCACAATGATCACAGCCCCAGCCTTGTGTTAAGTGATGGAACGTCAGGCCCCTTAGTTCTAACAGCAAGGTGGAGCTTCCTCCCTGCATGAGACTTGCACAGAAGGTCCATGTCAGCACACCACCTGACAGGCAACCTGTCTTTGGTTGTGGACTTGTAGTGCATTGGAGAGAAAGCCTTACAGAGGGTGGGAACCACTGCCCTACCACCCCCTCCAAGGCTTTGTCTTTATTTTAAAGTCTGATGATTCTCAAAACGATACTCAAAGAATATAACTATTTACCCAAGAGAAATAAAAACATTCATCTACAAAGAGCTTGCACACACATATTCAAAGCAGCTTTATCCATAACATGTAAAATGTCCACCAATACACAAATACTGGTGTATCCATATAATTAAAACTACTCAGCAGTAAAAAGTAACAAACTATACTTAATGACATGGATGAATCTCAGATACATTATGCTGAGCAAAAGAAGCCAGACAGAAAAGAGTACATAATGTATGATTACATTTGTATGAACACCAGAAAAGAAAAACTGATGTATGTTTCAAAAATTAGATCTGTGATTGCCTAGGGCTTAGGGTAGGGATTGACTGCAGAGGGCACAAGGGAACTTTTGGGAGATGGAAATCATCTATATCTTGATAAGGATGGTGGTTACATAAAAAGTATACATTTGTCAACATTCATTAAACTGCGCACTTAAAATGAGTGCATTTTATTATATGTAAATTATCGATCAATAAAGTTGATACTAAAAGTTAGAAAAAGCTATATGGACTCTCAAGGATCCATATAGCTCAAGGATCCTACCTTCATTTGTCCACTTCTTCCAAAACTCAACAACTATGTATTAGGTGCCTACTATATGCTGGTCTCTGAGCTATGAGCTGCAGAATAAAACCAGACATCGTTTCTGAGTCAGTGATACCACAGTCTTACCAAGGGGACAGATGTGTATCAAATCGTCAGATAGCATCATTATGACTATAATAAGTGCCACAAAACAAAGGTGTGTGAGAGTATGAGAGTTTGTAATACAAGCTGACCCTGTTGAGATCCAGGTAAGTGGTGATGGAGTTTAGTTGAGACCTAAAGAATGAAGAGGAGTTAGCTCTGAATGGGTATGTGTGCAAGATGGAAAGATGGAAAAGCATGTGCAAAGGGCCTGTGACAACAAGAAATAGTACATGTACAGGGATTTGAAAGGCCAACACACCCCACCAGACAGTGTGAATTATTTTTTCTCCTGTATTACCTCTCTATCTGGGACAAACTTCTCTATTACAGTGAATTGCAATATTCTATTTGCAAGCTTGTGACCTCTTCTAAGCTGTTGTCTCCCTGTAGGCTGGGCTGTGAATTCATCTTTGCATCTCAGCCCCAGTACAGTCTCGCCATATTGTAGCTGATTTGTAAATATTTGTAGAACTGAAGTGAACACATGTATAAAGCATTTAAGATTGCTATTGTGCCTTTTTCCTGAAGAGCTGAAAAAGTTACAGAACAAATATGAATATATCTTCACAAGTAGAATACATGAAAGGTGAGCTATTGTGGGCATCTGTTTCATGAGCAGTGGGAGAAGGAGAGCTATTTGCCCTTTACCAGGTCACTGTATTGGTTAGGAATATGTTTTGCAGCAAGGAATAGAAAAATCCATTCTCGGTGCCTTTGTTTAAGGGGTTCTTTTTCTCATATAACAAAAACTCCAGAGATGGGCAGATGCAAGCTTTGGTTCAAGTTCCCAGCAATACTGCATTACTCTATTTTCCACCTGTCACCCTGAATATATTTGCCTTTTGGCAACATGTTTATTGTGTCTTGGTTGCAAGCTCATTCCAGCTGCACTAAGCATCTCAGCTGAGTTCAAGGAATAAAGAGAATGGGAAAAAGAAGTGCAGAGCCAGCAAAGATTTCTCAGAAGCACCCCAACCCCACCCTGCCCCAACTCCCTCTTTCAACTCTTTGGCCAGAATTGACTCGTTGAGCTGCAAGAGAGGCTGGGAAATCAGGATTGGGATTGTCACAGTAGTCTTGGACCAGTCATGATCCTAGGTATCTGTTACCAGGGAAGAAGGGGAGAACAGCTTGACTATTGGGAAGGTGATTCCCAGTGTCTGCCACTGAACAAATATCATCCAGTGCCTTCCTGCAGTTATATACACCCGGGTGGAGCTAGATGGGAGTGAAGGCTTCCCCAATGTCCACAGAAACAAGATGCCAACAGAGACAGTTCACATGAATGTGAGACATTGGGCACCTGACTATAAGGCCCTTTGAAGCTTTCAGCCCATAACAGCCCCCACTTTCAGATGAATTATTTGATCCAAACCAGCTCACATACAGCCCTTAAGATAAATAACAGCCATTCTATCCAATTAGTTCATGCCTGGGCTATTCAGCAGAAGACTTGATGGGAACTCTGTGGGCCTGTGGACATGTCTTCTCTGCTTACCAATTTATTTTCTTCCTTTTTGTATGAGAACACTATTAGTTATCTGTTTAATGAGCACAAGCATCAGAGGTCCAGAGAAGGAGTCCAGATAATGTGTCAGATTTTTTTTTTTTTAAGTAACAATCATCCATGCAAAATGGTTTATGGATTTTAGGTTGGAGCACGGATTTTCAGGTTTCATGCCCATGAGCATTTACTATGATTCTAAAGGAGGAAAGGACAATTGGTGGAGCACAAGACAAACAGGTGGGAAGCAAATATTTCATTGGCTTCCACTAGCTACACATGCACCCCTCTTCACTTAAATCAAAACAGAAGACCACATTCCTGACAACACAGGAATGAAAGTAATCATGAGTGAATTATCAATGTTCACTATAAACATAAGCCTACACATTGCCAGGCTATAACCATGAGTAATTAAGAAACCAGCTAAGGGCTTCTTAGGGAACATTCTTTGAGAGCAGCTGCTATAGAATTCAAACCTGGAGGTAGGTTGCAATCTATGTGTGAGATCCTAGGGGCTGGCATTAACTTCTCCCTCACCTGTGTTCCCACACACTTGAAACAAGCCTGGGGGTGGGGGAGCACCAGGCACAGGTATATCCCCTACTCCAGACTAGGGGCCCTTTTAGTGTTAGAGACCCTGCCTCCTCCACCAGCGCACCCTAAGGGTCCTGCAGATATTCAAATAAACATCCGCCCACAGAGTGAAGGTTCTATGAGTATCCCCTCAGCTTCTCCACTATCAGGAATGAGAGCATGGAAGATCAGAAATGGTCACAAAACTATCATTGACCTCAGGCACCTACTTTCTGCATCCCCCATGGGACTCAACACGAAGTGTGACAGGGATTTGCTGGCCACACCAAGTTCTTCCACTTCTCAAAATTACCTGAGTTTTGAGTCTGCTTTGGCTCACCTGAGACAATCTACTCCCCAGGGAATTCCTTCATCTGGATAATTCATGCTCACCCATCAGTTGTCCCCTTAGACCACCAACTCCTCCAGGAAGCCTTCCCTGATCTCCCTCCAAATCTGAATTTGGTGCCCCTTCTATGTGCGTTCACCAGGCCTCTGCCCACCCTTCTCGGCTCTGTATTATAGTTGGCCATTGGTCATTTTCCTTCTCTAGACAGTTCCGTGAGGTCAAGGGGCGTATCTTGTTCTCCTTTGAATATCCACCACTTCTCACATCTCCTGAAGCATAGTAAGGACTCCCCAAATTGTGGAGTAAATTGATGAAGAAATAGAGTGTCCCCAGGCTGGTAGTGCTGGGAAATGATGTCCCCTGCAACACAGCCGCTCCTATCTGGGGAATTCCAGCCTTAGGCCCCACTCTCCCCGCAGCTCACACTTGGGGCTCCGTCCCTAGTAGGCGCGCCGGGCGGCTGGGACCCGCCTCCGGGGTTCCGGAGGGACCCCGCCCGCCCGAGCCGCGTCCTTGCGCGCTGGGCGGCGGCGGCTGCCCCCAGGCAGGAGCTGCCGGAGCAGGTGGGGGCGGCGGCCCCGCCTCTGCGTCCCGGCAGCACCAGAGCTGGCGGCCGGGGAGCGAGCGGGACGCACCGAGCACAGCTCGGCTGTGGCGGCGCCACCTCGAGCCCTGGCGCTGCGGGCCGGAGCCCGAAGCCGAGAGGAGGCGGCGGCTGCGGGGACCTCGGCCGCAGCTCGAGGCCTGTCGGGTCCCCACTCGCGGGCTCGGCCGGTCCCAGCACGACCAACTGCAGGTAGCGCCTCCTCGCGCGTCGGAGCCTAAGGGTGGGGTGGCGGCCGAGCGGTGTCGCGGTGGCCTCTCGGGCCTGTCCCGGAGCGGAGAGGCCTCCCGCGGGGAGAGGGGTGCTGAGTGCGTGCCTGTGCCCGAGGGACCCCCGCCCGGGCTGTAGCCCCGGGAGCCGGGCTCGGCGTCGGGGGCGCTGCGCTGCCCCAGCGCTGGTCACCTGCTCCCCGCCGTGCGGCGCTGCCGGCACCGTGAGGCCACCGGACCGCGAAGAGGACAAGGTTGCCTCGTGACTTCTCGGGTCCCGACCCTCCTGTGAGCGGCCCCTGGCGCTAAGGCTGCCTCGGTGTGGTCCTTCTCCAGGCTCTCCCTTTTTCTTTCCCCGCTTCACCTTGGAACAAAAGGCTGGGGTCTGGCTGAGGAGAGGGCTGTGGGTGGAGGGCTGGGACGGGGTAAAAAGGATTTGGGAAATTTAAGAGCTAAAAGTGGCTTTGGGGGTACAGAAGCAGCCCCCAGTGAAGAAGACAACCCCAGAGATGTGAAGTGACTTGCTCAAGGTCACACAGCTGGGGTCTTCGGATTCCCCTCTTAGTGCCCCTCTCCAAGCACTTGAGGTCAATAATCAAGCTGTGCGTCGACAATTTAAATCTGACCATCAGGGAGTTTAAACTCCTTTGGAGAAGTCACGGAGAAGGTGGCAAGCCTACCCTCCCACGCCTCCATGCCCACCGTGGGGATGGAGGGGGAAGCAGTGTTGTGGAGAGGGTGCAAGGATGCTCCGACCTCCAAGAGGGTCCAGCCGGGTGCCCGTGGGCAGGCAGGGGCTGGATCCCAGGAACAACACCCCTTAGGGAGGCGTGCCAGCCGCGTGGGTGCGCCCGCTGCGAGCCGCGGGACTGGGGGCGGCATCGGGACAGAATGTGCTCTGCTCCCTGGAAAGAAGTTCTGCAGGGAGAGACCCGGAGAGCTTTTCCCAGTACGAGGCTCCTGGACCAACCGGCAACATCCCTGACACCCAGGGCGCGTTGCTGCAGGCTTGGTTTGCAAGGAAAGTTAGTCTTGTAGCAGAAAGGTGGACTGTCATCTCACTTCTCTGTGCCTCGTCCTTGGCTGTAAAATGAAAGTCTTCTTCTGTATGATCTGTGCGATTTAGAAAGTCTGTGCTCATCTCCTCCTTTCCAGAGTCTTTCCTCACTTCAGAGGGAGGATTGGACGTGTATTTCCAGTAGTGGTATCACTGGGACTCCAGCCTTCTTTTAAAACATTTTAACCTCAGGCAGAGCTTATCTAGGAAGATAGAAGCCAGAAGAGGGGTTGCCTTTGGGCCTTGTACTGTACTGACCGGGACAGTGGTTCTGCTTGCCACCTTGATCTGCATAGTTACACGGGGATACATTCACACAAATCAGTGAAGCTAAGATTCCTGCACTTGACTTAGGTAAGTTTTACCGCAATACAAACAGTAGATAAAAACTTAATGTTGTGCGGGAGCAGAAAGATTAGTGCACTGTTCCAGCCAATGTATTTTAGAGATGCATTTAAAAACTGCAAAAACCAAGTTAGAAAATTAAGAATGACAGGGCTGCAAAAGAAAACTGAGAAATCATGAAAAATGAAACATACACTGGAGAGTTCTTTACGAAGTGCCTTTACATAATAGCATCACCTAGTATGATTCACAATTCTTTAAGGGTGGTGTTGTTTTGGGGCCTTTTATACCACTGGGAAAATAAAAGGTCACAGGGGTTTAATGACTTCCCCAGGGGAGTCAGGGCAAGGACATGTGTACATAGACTCCAAATTCTGTACCTGAGACCATAAACACGCAATTTTTGGCCACCTGATTCAGGGCAGAGCCGTCAGGTTGAGAGAGCCTTGAGGGCTGGCTTCCTGCCATGCCTCCTTATTGTTCCTTCCAGGAGTCTCTGCTGTTTTCACGTAATTGTGAGTATAAGGTTGTGTCACAGACTGAAGTTAACCAACAGCAGAAGGAATGGAGGAAGTGTATGTGTCTAAGAACATACAGTTTTAGGAACAGAGAAAGACAGCTGGTTCAGGCTGGCAACACTCTTTTAGTAGATTTATTGTGTAGAGACAATAAAGTACAGGTTGTGATTTTGCAGACGCGCACACACACACACACACACACACACACAAATAGATACAACCTAGAAAAGATCTAAGCAACCAAAATGTAATTAACTCCAGAGGAGAACCTGTAGAATTTCCACTAGGGAACAGTCAACTTTTCCCACATTCTAGAATTTATAAATACATGTTTATTAACTTTAAAGTAACAAACAAACAAACAAAATCTCAAAAATAGCTCAGCAGAAGGAAGGAAATTTGTTTTCTAGCAAACATGTTACATAAATATATGTTAAATTTGGTGCAGAACTATTTGACACTTTATGGCACAATAAATTATATCTAGGGAGAAATCTTAAGAAGTTCGCTCTAATCTGTGGTCTTCTCAAGACTTTATACTTTCTGCCTAAAATTGTGATCATAGGGAAGTAGCAACATGTTTTTAACCAGCCAGTTTCAAATCACAGAGAAGGTTAGTTGAGTGTTTGTTTTACCCTTAGCATTACAGAGTTTTGGTTTAAAGAACTTGGGCTAAGTCGGGCAACTACAGAGGTATCTCTGGGTGACTCCTTTCAGACAAGCACCATCAAGCATGATTATGCATTATGAAGTTATCTTTAGGCAAGTTTTGCTTTGTCACTGTGGTGTTCCTGCCATCTGGCTGCTGGAATATTTAGAAAGGAGTCGTAATGTTTGATTGACTCTGCTGATAGCATGACAAAACAAACTTCAAGAAGGAAATATTAACTATGAGTTAGGGTTGGTGAGAAAAGGATTAATGACTTCTTAGTTAGCCACTGCTAGGATTAAAGAGCCCTACGGCTCCATAGCTGATGCCAAGCAGGTGCAGGACATATGTTTTATCACTGCTTCCACCAATATGTGCTTGAAACTCCCCCTCCACAATTCTAGTTGGGTCTCTCTTTAGATCTGTTTGAGCAGGAACCTGACCTGTGTATGTGCTGTAACTCACTCTCTGAGGAATTGTGTAGTGACTACATTTTTTCCAAGTACCAATGAGATAAAGTATAGCAAATGTGGCAGAAATGCCAGGCGGGCATTATATGGGTCAGGAACAGTTGAGGAAGATTTTCAAGTGCTTCTTGAGGGAAATTCATCCTGTGTGGGTGAAGTATTCCAGCAATGCACCGAATCTGGGATTGTGGGATCCAGAAATGAGTGCCAGGCCCACCTGTGGACTATAAGTTATAGTTGGTTCCTGGGGCTCTCTGTGGCCTCCAGTCAGCAGAAGTGGGGTGCCGGGGTGAGGTAGGGGGAGGCAGTAGCCAGCCTCAGTTCTTGAGTCTCTGGTCTGTGTGTCCATGTGGGTGCACGTGTATGTCAGAGCAAGGTGCCAGGCAGCCGTCACCAGTGCCTTCAGAGCAAATAGCTAACCTGAGCACTTATTGTATGCCAGGGGCAAGGCTGAGATCTTTGCATGTATGAAATCATCCCAAAAGCACCATAAGGGAACTAATGAATGCTTCTTGCTCCCATTGTCAAATGACACATAAAGATGGGACTTGACTTCAGAGGCCAAGTGCTAAACTACTTCTTGATACTGCTCTCAGAATGTTCGTGTCACTCCATGCTCTCTTCTCCTATCAGTCTGCTCATAACCCGCAGCACCCTTGAACTGCATGATTCTTCCTTATTGCACCTGAACTCCTGAGGGTGCAAAAATGGGTCCACTTCCTCTGTTTCCAGCATCTGTACCACACCTGGCATAGGGCAGGTGCTCCCTAAGGGTTGTTGAATGAATGGACGAGTGGAGGAATGAATACCTTTAACTATGTTCCAACGCCAAACCCAATTATTTTTGCAATATCTGTTCTTTCACTAACACTGTCGTCCCTCTGTTGCTATGGATTCAGGCATGGTTGCATGGATAAGGTGTATAATAGGTATCTCCTTTTAAGATTGAAGGATGCTAAGCTCAGCCCATAAAATCAGAAGGACTCTGCTTCTTTAAGAAATTAAATTTCTTCCTTTGTGTAACTTACATAATTCAGAATGCCTGGGCTTGAATCTTGGGTTCATCATTTGTTTGGTGTACCTCTTGGACAATTTATGTAACCTCTCTGTGCCTCATTTTCTCATCTGCAAAATGGGGATAATAAGAGTACTCATCTCATATTTAGGGTAAAGAAGTTAAGACACGTTCAGTGCTTAGGACAGTGCCTGGCTAATAGGAATGTTCAATAAGTTACTTATTATTCATTTTATTATCATTATCTGATACTTAAAAAATACTTAAAATCTTTTTTGCCTTAAATGTGTTTTTACCTATTCCTGTTCGTAAAAATCATTTGAGGAATTTACAAAAATACATAGTAAACAATATAAAATTAGTAGATAAGGAAATTGGGATGAAAAGAATGCACAAATTCGAAAGTACAATAAAATCTGAGTTCACTTAGAGAACAAAAATGTATTGCAAGGTGCGGGTAGTTTCTATAGATGGGTTTACTATAAGTTCTAGTGTAGTTTCTGGAGGTGGGATTCAAAATTTGTCAGAGCTTCCTAGCAGCCAGAAAACCAAGAGGAAAACACAAATAGTAACATGATCCACAGTTACCATGAGATAAAAACAGCTCAGTTACACAGCTTTTCCTGGTCCTAAATCCTGGAATAACTTTCTTTTGGCAAGTCTTCAAAGCAGACGCTGTTGCCATAGAGATCTAAGTCTTCAGCATCATCCCTGTGATAAAGACAATGTAAGTTTTGTGGAAGAAGGCAATAATAAGTGTTTCCTAGAACTTTGTTGACTGTGGTTCTGGAGACATAATCCAAGAACACAACTCTGTAAAAGCTTTTCCTCTAAAGGACCAAAACACCATGCATGGTTCAGGGACCTGATATTTCCTTAGCTCTGTTTACCAGATGCCTGGGAGCACAGAACAATTTTTCTTTCCAAAGATTATAATTCTTTTGAGTCAGGTGAATAAGCCCATCTTTAAGAACACTGGTTCTGACTAAAAACATTTAAATGTGTCAGATTGGTTTACCTCATCCAGAAAAAGTCCAAAGGGTGTCATTATGCACACAGGCTTGCTAATAGATGTTTGTGTATTTATGAGTTTTCATAATACTGATAATTCCGTAGTCTCCCTTTAGCTGCAGATGTTATCACCTTACTTAAAATGTGGAAAAAGAAAAATCCAGTGTTCTTTACCACCTCTTAACCCCCATTACTCCTTTCAGTACTTCTAGGCTAGGAAGCATAAATGATGATACCCTATTATTAAACATTTCTTTAATAATTAAAATCATGGTCATGTCTTTTTAATCTCATGATGTGTGCATTAGTCCAGATATGACTTGGATTGGTTAGGACTGCATTTAGCTGACAAAGCAAATAAACAAAAATAACCCCACACACCAGAATCTGGCTTAAAGAAACACGAATTTGCCTTGTGGAAACAGACATCCCAAGAAAAGCAGTCTAGGGCTGGTGCAGCAGCTTAATGTTATTAAAGAACCAGCCTCTTCCATCTTCTGGCTTTGCCATCCTATAGACCCCATCCTAAAGCTGGTTGCCTCATGATCACAATATGGCTGCTATATCACTGGTCTTACATCTGCAGTCCAGGCAGGAAGAAAGGGAAGGGGCAGATGACAAAAAGATGACAGTCCTTATTTTAGGGAGATTTTGCCTTGTTATTTAGAAAGGGATGCCTTCCCCAGGAACTTCCACTGACACCTCATTGGCCAGAACAGTGTCAAAGCATTGCCCTAAATGTAAGGGAGTGTGAGAAGTCAAATATTGTTAGCTAGGTAAATTGCAACACCTCCTCCCACAAAAAAAAAACTAGGGGTTTTGCTATAAGGAAGAAGGAGAGTAGGCAACTAGCAATATCAGCCATCTGACTTACTCCCATTATTAGCCACGTCCCTGACTTAATTAGAAATTGCGTAAGATGACACAGTAATGTAAAATGTTATGGTTCTCTAGCTCTTCATAAAATTGGCATTAGGGAATGATACACACCCAACTGCCTTATGTAAAGATTCCTAAATCACTATCACCAATCTTGCTTCTTTTCTAAATTTCATATCTAAATTTCAATTTTCCAAAGTCACCTCAAACTCAGTATGTTTCAAACTAAACTCACTTCTCCCTGCCCCTTCTCCTCTTCCCCTCTCACCCCACACACTTTTCTCCTGCTTTCCTTATTTAACACTAAACTATCTTTATGAGGGGCCCTGGGGTATCCTGGGCTCTTCCTTCTTCCCTATCCAATCTAGTTCCTGGGCTGCTCTTCTCTACCCATTGTTATCAAACCAATCCAAATTAATACTCAGACTTGCTCCTGTGATTCCCAGGTTGGTCCACCTGTTTCTTCTCCCTACAATTCATTTACCACATACGGCCCCCAGGGTGCTGTGGTGAAAACACAGATATCTCAAAACATCTTTCCTCTCTTTAAAAGCCTATAAAGTAAGGCCCAAACTTCTTGACAGCTGGGCGGAGTGAGCTTCAGGCTCACTGTGGCTGCTGTCCACCCAGCGCATACACCCTCACGCTGCAAAGCTTTGCTCACGCTGTCCCAGCTCCTTCCGTCATCCAAGGCCTGGCTCACAGGGTTCTTTCTTAGGATCTTTACTTGCCCGTAACCCATGGAGACAATTGATTATCTTCTCATTCGTGTTTCCAAAGCATTTTATATTTCTATTAATATTTTTGGCCCTGGATTCTGGTTTGTCTGATATTAATAATGCTGTGTCAGCTTTTTAAAATGTGTTATTGAGCTATAATTCACATTCCACAAAATTCACCCTTTTAAAGTGGTTTTTAGAATATTCATAGAGGTATGCAACCATCACGACAACCTAATTCCAAAATATTCTCATCACCCCTAAAGGAAACGCACTGGCAGTCACTCCCCCATTCCCTCTCTCCTCAGCTCCTACCAGCCACTAATCTACTTTCTGTTTCTATGATTTCCCTTTTCCGGACATTTCATATAAATGAATCATACAATATGTGGTTTTTGTGACTGGCTTCTTTCATTTAGTATAATGTTTCCAAGCTTCATCCATGTAGCATGTATTAGTACTTCATTCATTTCATTATATACTGTTATGTGAATATGTCATATTTTGTTTATCCATTCATCAGTTGATAGATATTTGGGTTGTTTCCTCATTTTGGCTATTGTGAGTCATGCTGCTATGAAAACTGATGTACAAGTTTTTGCATGGACATATGTTTGCATTTCTCTTGGGTAGCTAAATACAAGCCAATCATATGGTAAATCTTTAACATTTTGAGGAACTGCCAAACATTTCCAAAGTGGCTGCACCATTTAAAAATCTTCCCATCTATGCATGAGGGTTCCATACCAGCTTTCGCTATCTTTCTTTATTGTTTCCATTCTTTTATTTTCAACTTCTAAGTATTGTTCTGATTAGCCACATTTCTTGTAAAGAAGATATAGCTGGATTTTTTTAAGCAATTTGTCTTTAATG
>PVKY010009235.1:0-13443 GCA_004027775.1 Bradypus variegatus
TAGGGAACTTTTGCTTGTCAGAGGCTTACGGAGATTGCCCGTGAGAGATATTTATGGTTTCCTGCTTCTTTCGAGGCTTATGATTTCCCTGTACGAGGCTGACACGAATTGGGGCTACGCTCGTCAGAGGCTTACGGAGGTCACCTGTGGGGAGACCCACGGTGCCCTTTCTCCCGTGAGACCCCCACATGGCTCCCCCGCTCCTTTAGAGGCTTACAAAGGCCATCCAAAACGAAGCTCAAGTGAGACTAATGGCCCAGACCCATACGACCCAGTCGCAACAACAAAGCAGGCATCCCCGGTTTGTCATTGGGGTCAGGAAATGCGTGCAGTCTTTCACCCAAGGTGTCCCCCAGGTTACTCTGACTGCTGCAATGGGGAAAGACACTCACGGAGCGTCGGAGAGTTTTGACTGAGTGCTCAGATTTCCTAGGCTTACGAAGCCGGGTGCCACATTAAAGTGGGCTTAGGCGCCACCCTTAGGTGAGCTGGGATGTCCACGGGACATCGAACAAAACTCCCAAGGGGGGATCTGGGCAGAAAGATGTCACTTACCTACCTAGGGCCGAATTAGTTGTAGATGTTTGAGAGCCATGAGGGTGAGCTGGCATCGCATCAAGGTGGTCTGAGTTGATGGACTCCAGCCGCTGAATGCATGGAAACCTGAACGGCTGTGTAGTTCAGGGAACGGAGTTGACTGGGAGGCTGCCCCATTGCCCGGAGGGGCCAGGAAACTTAAACCTCAGTCAAACCTCCGTCCTGGGTTTCGGCACCAAACTGTTAGGTCCAGAGCCATTCAAGCATCCACACAACGCAGCGAGTCATGGTTTAGAGAGTTTAAGGTTTATTAGGGGAAGAAAGCAGAAGAAAGCAGGTGGGAGCCATCAGAAAAGAAAGAAAGGAAAAAATGGCTCTGATTTTAACCATTTTTAAGGGTACAATTCAGAGGCGTTAACTACATTCACAATTTTGTGCTACTATGACCATCACCCATTACCAAGACATTTTTAACACCCAAAACAGAAACTCTGTACTCATTAAATAAAAACTCCTTCCCTCAATCTCTGGTAACCTCTAATCTACTTTCTGTCTCTATGAATTTTCTTATTCTGGATGTTTCAACTAAGTGGAATCATACAACATTTGTCCTTTTGTGTCTGGCTTTTTAAAACTGAAATAATGTTTTCAAGGCTCACCCATGCTGTAGCATGTAGCAGAACTTCATTCCTTTCTATGGCCCATAATAGTCCATTGTATGTATATACCATATTTTATTTACCCACTCATCGTTGATGGACACTTGGGTTATTTTTCACCTTTTGGCTTTTGTGCATAATGCTGCTATGAATATTAGTGCACAAGTAACTCTTCAAAACCCTATTTTCAGTTCGTTGGGGTATATACCTAGAAGTGGGATTGCTAGATCATGTGATAATTCTGATAATTCTATGTTTAACTGTTTTTTACATTCCCACCAACAACATGCAAAGGTTCTTGTTTCTCTGCATCTTTGTCAACACTTATTTTCATTTTTTAAATAATAGCCACCCTAGTAGGTGTGAAGTAGTATCTCATTGTGGTTTTGATTTGTATTTCCCTAATAGCTAAAGCTGTTCAGCATCTTTTCAAGTGCTTACTGGCACCTTTTACAGGCATTACTCATTTTAGTGTGCTTCACTTTATTGTGCTTTGCATTTCCCTAAATGGCTAATGTTGAACATCTAGTCATGTGCTTATTGGCCATTTATTTTTTTATCTTGTTTGGAGAAATGTCTAGTCAAGTTATTTACCCATTTTTTTAATTGTATGCTTGTCTTTTTGTTGTTGAGTTTGATTAGATTTTAAACTCATGTTTAGCTTAAGTATTTTCTGTGCAATAAAATCAGTCTGAGAGGACCAGAATCCCAGTCCCAAGGTGAAAACTCAAGGCATTGTTCTCCCACTCCCTTGTCCCATAGATTAATACCACAGCCTGAGAAATGGTTTAAATAAAAAGGGTTAGAGGGCATTGACTGCAGTGTTTCAGAAAAATATTCTTTCTTTTACTTTCTAGAAGTCCCCCTGCTTTCTCCTCATCTAGAATCATTCAACTGGGAAATAATCTTCATCTTTGAATCAGAATTACACAATGTGGCAATATTTTACCTATCACTGACAGATTATAGACTATTAAAAATAAAAGAGAAATTTAAAGTTTCTCTTTAAAATTTTTTGAGTGTTTACTGTTTACCAGGTACTGTGTTAAGCACTTTACATGAAAGTGTTTAATTCTCATAGCCCTATATGATAGGTACTATTATCAACCCCATTTTATAGATGAAGAAACTGAGCCTTAGAGACATGAAGTCACCTGCCTTGTGGTATTTGGCCAGTAAGCAGCACAGTGGGACACAAACCTCTGACTTTGACACTATAATAACTATACTAATTAATTCATATCAATAGGTAATGTTTATTAAGTGCTTACTATGTGCTAACCATGTTCCCTGGTTTAATTCTTTTTATTTACAAGTAAGAAAGATGAAGCTACTTGCCTTAGTGTGACACAGATAGCTAGTGACAAAGGAATCTGAAGGAACAATGCTTTACATTTTCATCCTCTGGAACTGGAACTCCAGTCCAGCTCAAACTGATTTAATTCAGGTCTCCTAATACTCAGGCCAAGCATATTTTCTCTTACACCAATCTGCTTAAGTTGTTCTCCACGTATATTTTCCCCTTGTTTGAGATACAGTCTGGCCTGCACTAGCACACTTCCACTGATGAGATTGCTTATTTCACACGCATTGCCAATGGATGCACTGAAAGCTTAACGCAGACGTGAAACCACAGTGGACTCAAGGATCTGAAGAACCCAGAGGACATGACTCCTGCCCCTGGACATGTCCATTCCCCTAAGGACAGGAACTAACCTGTTGCTGTTGCTGCACGTGGCCTGTGTACTGTTCAATGAACTCAGTGAAGCGAATGTAGTCTGTGCCGAGCCGGCAGAGTCGATTCAGGACGTTGGTTTCACTGGGATGGAGAAATGGGAAGTCCTGTGACACCTATAGGAAGAGTACCAAGGCTAAAATCACTGATGCCTGCTATTTGCCACTCTTCATTCTTTAGGGAGCGTCAGATGCTTCATGCTATTCAACTTTTCCCTTTTCAAGAGCCCCAGTTAAGGATGGAAAGTTCTGGAATACAAAGGTTTTCCAAACAAAGTTTTCATTCCCCACACCCCCCACAATTATGTGCTTATTTATATAGATGTAATACATGGTAAAAAAAAAAATGCATGTGTGTGTGTATATATATATATAAATCAAAACAGTGTATATTAAAAGTAAGCATCCCTCCCCAGAGGCAGCCACTGTTACCTATTTCTTATACAGTTATCCAGGGATGGTCTGTAAGGACATGACATGGCTGCAACAAAGTCTCTTTAGCAGTGTTGCTCAAACTGGGGTCTGCAGATTCCAGGAATTTCTCAGACATATTCTTGAGACTTACAAATTCTCTATGAAATTTAAAATTTTGTTTTCATTTCAATAAAAATCTGAAATTAATGTAAGCACACTATGAATAATCTGTAAAAGCACGTTATAAGCATATAAACTTAGTGTCCATATTTGCATTTGTATTTTTTAATTTAAATGAAGGCCTAATGATAGCTATATAAAGATTTTACAGCATTTCAAGTAGAAAAAAGTAGTGGAAGAATTTATTCATTCAACCAACTTTTACTGAACACCTGACACCTCCCAGGCACTGTCCTAACATACCAGAGATAGAATAGCGAACAAAATCAGATATAATTACTGCCCCCAAGGAGCTCAGCATATTATATATTCACAATGTGAGTATCATATTTTGTGGATACCATCGTTAGGAGACAGTAAATGTAGTAATAAATTGGCAAAGAAGAATTTTTCTGTTCCTAGTCTACAATAATTTGATCAGGAATCCATTCAATCAGGACACAATGCTAACCCCATTTCAGGTCAATAACCTGATGGATAGCATGACACACTGCTTAAGAACCTGGGCTTTGGAGCCAGACTGCCTGGGTTTGAATCCCTGTATTGCCTCTTACTTGAAATCATAGGCAAGTCACTATCCCTCTCTGTGTCTCAGTTTTCACACCTATAAAGCAGGGATAATAATTGTGTGGATTAAATAAGTTAATACATGTAAAGTGTATATGTCAAGCACATAGTAAATATTCAACATGTATGCAATTTTTTATTAACAGGACAGCTCTACCCAGTTATCTAGTGATACTCCTACTAAAATTGGCATTTGAGCACCGCTTGGTGGCAGAGTTTTAGAAAAGTTCAATGTCTAATTATTCTGAAAGAGCAAAAATACCTTGAGATTGTTGATATAATTTTGTACAACATACTTATATTAACAGGCATTCTTTGCATTAGAGTTACTTAAGTCCAAATAGAATAGAAAAATACAGAGCCAGATATATAGCTATGTCATTCCACTGTTAAACTCAATGTTGGCAATTTAGTTTCAACAAAACATTATATGTCACATTAGATCAGCTGTTCTCAGTTGGAGGTGATTTTGCTCTCCAAGGACACTTGGTAATGTCTGGAGACATTTTTGGTTGTCACAACTTGGGGGCTACTAAGGCACTTAGTGGGTAGGGGCCAGGGATGCCACTAAACATCTCATGAAGCACAGGATAGCCCCCCACAACAAAGAATTATCCCATCCAAAGTGACAGTAATGCCAAGGTTGAGAAACTCTGTATTAATGTTAATTTGAATTTTATTTAGTAATTTTGATTACATTTAATTTGTAAAATTATTTGGCTTTACATTTGTTTAAGTAATATGCTTTAGTTTCTACATAGCTTTATGTGTATACACATTCAATATTACAATAAAATAATTTTCATCAACATTGGGCATCCCTGACAATTTTTTCCCATTATTCAAATGCCAAAACCACTGCTCTGAGAAAGAATCCAATATTTGCTTTTACGGGTCACATAGTTTTCTTCTACAAATATCTGAACACTTACTATGGGGCAGAAACTATGCTAGATGCTCTGGGTACAATGACGAAGGCTACTGTATGTATGGGCGATGTATGAGGGAGAACGACTATAAACAGGTAACAATAATAAGTAAATCTCCATGAATTGTAAGTATTGTAAGAGAAATAAACAGGTTGCAGTGATAGAGAACAGTAACATAAGGGGAAGATGCCTAATTTAAAGAGGTGCTCAGGAAAAGTTTTTCTGAGGAGATGACTTTAAAGCTGAGACCTTAAGGATGAAAAGGAGGAAAAAAACCAACAGAGACTTCCATAAGAAAGAAAGGAAGAGGAAAGCTGAATTATTTGCAGTTCCCTCGGTTCCTTCCTCAGCTCCTCGCAGCTACCTTTCCTCTATCTCTTTTTACTTCAGATATTCAAATATCCAGCCAATACTGAACATTCTCTGCCTGTATGCCTGAAATTATGCAAAGTTCTACAGAGGAAAAGTGAAACACAATTCAGTCTCTAAAGACCTACACACAAAAAGTAACAATGCAACTCCACCATACACATTTTCAACTCACCTAGTTTTTCAAGAAACCTCATCTTAATTCTCAAACCCCAAACATAAATTTATAAATAACAAGAGGAATCTGTTTGATGTATAGGTTTTATAGAGTATAATGTAATTTTTCTGCTCTTCCTCAGCCTATAATACCAATTATGAAAGGAATAGCACAATTTTGTGATCACAGAGACCCAGATTCCAATCTTGTCACTACCAGGACTAGCCAGGCATAAAACTCTCTGAGCTTCAGCTTGCTCTTTTGTAAACCTGGACTCACAGTACTTAACTTGTCAAGTTATTGAGAGCAATGGATAACATTAGAGGAAGCAGAAGTAGATAAGAATAGTTCGGATACTGGAGGCAGAACGACCTGGGTTCAAAGCCAGGCTCTGCTAATTGCTAATTAATTAAGTGCCCCAAAGGAGTTACTTATTATTCTGAGTCTAGCTTCGGCTGTAAAATAGAGACAGGTGAATGTGAGGATTAAATGGGATAATGCCTATGTACCATGTCTAGTGCACAGCACTTCACACAGTCCTGATTACACAAAGGCCCCCTTCCAACTTCTCCACCTAGCGCAGAAATTTCATGGGAAAGGAGTAACAAGGGGAACACCAGATGCTCTCATTCATTTCTTCATTCAACACAATTTGCTGAACATGGGTCAAGCGCTGTGTATTTGGGCCTGCCTTCACAATTCAGTTTGAAACACAGTGCAAGTGTAAAAATAGGAGAAAGTGCCTCCCTCCCTTTTACACCCTGTTCTACAGCTCCTAGGGCTCCGACACTGGGACCTCAGCCTCTGCCCCCGGACTCCCCCTCACCCGCCAAGGCGGGCCTCTCAGGATCTGCTCTCAGTTTGCCTCTCAAGGGTCTTGCATCCTACATCACCCTTAGGCACGGTCCTCCAGTTACCTGCCCAGGGATACGCCCCTTCGAACACAGCCCCTGCAAGTCTTGCCTTCTGTGACTCCTTCCCAGGCTATGGCTCAGGTCCCACAATTCTGTGCTCTCCATTGCTCTGTTAGCTCCCGCGCTATGAGCCGGACAGTACCTGGAGGCCACTCCGCTTGTTCCAGGTGAAAATGGACCCCGGGTACCCGCTTAGAGCCAAGAGCAGTTCGTGGATCATTCCCACGGCCGACGTCAAATCCCTCTCCTCCAGCGTCTCTCCGGGCGACCACGGAGGTGATGCTCTCTTCTCCACAAGCTCACAGGCCAGTGGGGCGGGCGGTTCGTCCTGAATCAACCCCGCCGAGACAACTGCTGCCGGAAGAGCCGACGGGAAGTGGGTAAAGGGTCGGCACGCCGAGCCCCGGAAGTGCGCCGGCTCCGTTTGGCCCACCGGCTGGCTCGCGCCAGTCTCCGCGGGAGATGGAGTCGCTGTAGCCGCTGTAGCAGCCCTTGCGCATGCGCCTTTTGTGCCCCGAGTCTCCCGCTCGGACTTCCGGTTTGGGAGCTGGCCTGGGAGGCTGGAGAGCTGGGGCTGGAGCCGACCCTAAGTGGGTGAGGCTGGCCCGGGGGAGGGATGCGAGTGGGTTAAAGGACAGCTCCAGAGAGAGACGCTCCCAGGGGTGCACCGGAGGGTGTTCTCAGGGTGCGTTAGACTGAAGTCCTCTGGAAGAGATTGCACTGTGGCTCCGAGAGTGACCCGGCCAGAGCGAGCGAAGACAAAGAGGCCGAAACCCCTCACCCGCCGTTTCTTGAACTAAGCTCGGCGCCCGCGAACACCGCAGCACTCGGAGCTTCTGGTCAGCACTCGAGCTCATTCTCAGGAGATCCATTACCACTGCCCCCTCCAACTCCTCTGCACCAACTCAGTGTGACTCTCCCCAAACCCACTTTGCCATCGCTTCGGGAGCCGAAACCAACTTCTCCTGATGCTCATGGTTTTCCTTCAGTAGCCCCCGAGTCCTTGTTTGAGCGGTTACTTCGGCATTGAGGGAAAAACAAAGATCCGACATTCAGTAATTGATTTTTTTCCTGGGGTGGGAATTGGTAGTTGTGGAGTCGGAAGGGGCGGGGCGAACGCAGAAGGCCTGGGGAGGACTGTGGGGGTCCTGGGGGAAATCGGTTGCGTCCTGCTGCACAGACGCTTTCCGTGGCTTTCAGCAGGGTAGTAAACAGCCATTAGATCCTCCCGAACTCCAGATCTCCCATATGGTTTGAACTCACTGTGTAGGTCGGGAACTGAATAGTATCAGATTTGGGGGAAGTGGGACAGTAGCCCACACAGTACTATTTGCTGCTTCCCCGGGCTGTCCTGGAAATCGCCCAGAAATGCAGCTTTTGAAAGTTTCCTCTCCTTCATGCTCACAGTGTTGGCTTGCTGCTCTGAAGATAGTGCTACCTCAGATGGTCTCTTGGAGCATATGGAAAGTCAGGCCAGCCCTGACAAGACTTTAGACATATAAATACATTCCTTCTGATAGTGCCATCTCTCTCTACCCTAGGAAGAAACTCGTCTTACAGAGAGAGACTCTTCTGCAGGTGCTTCTTCTCCAAGGACATGGGAAGATAGGTGTAAGCCCTGGAACCCAGACCCTAATGTGGAGGGAAGCTGCTTTCTGCTGTGAATGATGGCCAAACCCACTCTGAGAGGGGATGGAACTAACTCTGAGACCTTCCGACAGCGCTTCAGGAGATTTCATTACCAGGAGGTGGCTGGGCCTCGGGAAGCTTTCAGCCAACTCTGGGAACTTTGCTGTCGGTGGCTAAGGCCAGAGGTGCGCACCAAGGAGCAGATTGTAGAATTGTTGGTACTAGAGCAGTTCCTGACCGTCTTACCTGGGAAGATCCAGAATTGGGTACAGGAGCAATGTCCAGAAAGTGGAGAGGAGGCAGTGGCTCTGGTAGAAGATTTAGAAAGAGAGCCTGGAAGACCTGGATGTTCGGTGAGAAGGAAGGGGGAATTCAGAATGTGTGATTGGAAAGGGGTAAAGGTAAAGGAGCCACATTAAGGTATAGACAGTTTTAATGAAGGGCACATTTCCCTTAGTACAACCTGTACCTGACAGGTAAGTTTTTCAGATAGAGCTTGTCTGGAAATGCTGTCTGGGTATAACTTTGCCTACCCTGCCATAATGAGTTATTCATGGTTTCTTATTTAATAGGGAAGAAAGGGGAATTTTCTTTTTCTAGCCTGTAGTTGGGTTTATTATTTTGATCTTTTCCTTCTAGAGTTCCAGCTGCTCTAATCTAACAGTAATGGAATGAGACCCTTGTTCATTATAATCCCCTACCCCTACAATCCCAGCCATGTCCCAAAAGGATACTTTTGGGGTTTTAACTAATCTCCTCTGCGAATGCCCCCCATTATGACCTTGCAGTGACAATTAATGGGGGTTGTTTCTAGGTCACAGTCTCTGTGAAGGGGCAGGAAGTGCGCTCGGAGAAGATGACACCCCTGAAATCATCACGGGAGTTATTAAGTGTTCAGCAGGAGTCAGTGGAACCCCAGTCCAGGGGTGTACCCAAGAAAGAGAGGGCAAGAAGCCCAGACCTGGGACCACAGGAGCAGATGAACCCAAAGGAGAAGCTCAGACCTTTTCAAAGGAGCGGTGAGGAGTAGATTGATGTGGGAAGATAGGATGCCATTCTAAGTTGGGAAGTAGGGTTGGGAATAGTGAGTGGGAAAGGGATTTCAGAAAATAAGTGGAAAATTAAAGACAATGCAGTTGTTGGGGCCCTCCTGAAGACATGTAGTTTAGCTCTCTGCCTACAGTAAGTATTTTTATATTTTTACTTTTGATAAGTCTGCTAGAGGTTGGCTCCCTAATTTTTTCAGAACTTGGAACTATTTTATTTCCTTTTGGTAATGATGATAGTAGGTTGCTATTTTCTAGATAAAAATTCTTTTCTATACTTGAAGGCACATCTTTCATTTGTTTTCCTTCTCCAAATTAAACTATATTTGCCCTTTAAGCTTTTTTGCCCCAGAAGCTGAATTTTTCAGATTTCTTTTTGTTACTCTCCAGATGTTAAGTTCTCCAAATGTCATGTTATTTGTGGAGAACTGATTCTCTTCCAGTGAGGGTCTGGTAGGTTGAGACAGAATAAGAGCTTTTCCTTCACAATTTTGCTATATTTTCTTTTAGTATAGGCCAATTTAGGATTATTTGATAATTTTTGTTCACCTTGTAACTCCCAGGATTCTTATCACTTTCTCTTACCCTTGTGCCTAGTTGCTAAATCTTGTCCTTGATTTATAGAACTTGTTTTTCTTCTTTGTACTCTATTGAACTCCATTTTGTATATTACTTCGATCATTTCTTTAACTTGTTTAGGTTGCTTTGAATTCTGATCTTATCGTCCAAGACGTTAGCCTTCTCAGCCAGTGTGGTAATGGTCTCTATTTCATCATCCAGATCAAATGCCTGAACCACATACACAGACTTGCAGAGTTAATCAGAAAGTGGTTTTTGAACACCTACCATGTGCTCAACACCTTGCAGAGTACTCTGTGCAATAAGGAGAGGTGCCTATCCTCAGAGCTTACAATATGATTGAGGACACAACAGCAAACTATAAACATGTGCTGAAGAGAACTGTGTTGAAACAATGCCAAACAATGACTTACCACTCATTTGTGTGAGTACTATAGGTGTTTGGCAGAGTGGGAGAAAAGGGAGGGCTGGTGTAGGGAAAGTTTGGGGGCATTGACAAATAGAGCTTTTAGAAGGATGGGTTCAATTTGATAGGAGGGAGTTAAAGGAAAAGTAGAGTGGTGAATAAAAGGTGTGCTGTGTTCTGGAGAGAAGCGTAATATGAACGGAGAGCATGTGGTAGGCAATAAGGTTAAGGTTCAGTAGGGAGGATAAGGCTAGATTCTGATCTCAAAAACTGCAGGAGAGTTTAAATTGGATGGGGTTGAGATTTAGATAGTTAAAGGTTCTGAGGAAGAAGTGATATGATGGGAGCAGTGTTGATAATACACTATTCTGGCAGCAGTTTAGTGTGTGAACTGAGGAAGCAAGGGCCTGAAGCTAGGTAGGACAGTGAAGGACTACTGTGGTGATGTCGGTGTGATGGATTAGTCTAGACTTGGATGGTGGCGGTAGGATTGGAGAGGAAGGACATACTAAAGGAAATGCCTTTAGACTTTGGTGACTGAGTGTGAAGGAAAAGGATGAGTTGAAGACACTCCCCTTTCTCCTACCCTTGAAATCACTTGGAGTTTTAATTCTCCAGAAACCGTAGGAGCCAGGAGGTGACTGTTCCCAAGAGTGGTAGTCAGGAGGGTAGGGAGCAACTTGGAATAGAATTCTCTGCTTTGAGCACACAACAGGACCTTTTCTTCTCTAGTCACCCTGTTCTGGAAAAGGAAATTTTTCTCATGTTTTGAGGTTTCCTGTATTCTTCCTACTTTCCTTAACCAAGTGAACTTTCTGAGAACATTTCCCTAGATTCTTTCCTTATAATCCTTTTGGATAAAAAGGGCAGGACTAAACTCAGAGGTGTTTTTTTTATGAGCAGTCCAAACTATGATATCCTTTGTTTGCTTCTCTGCAAGCAGGATTTCCATTTCCTAAATATGGTGTGGTCTCCAGGCTGGAGCGTGGAGAGCCATGGATCCCAGATCTGCTGGGCTCCAAGGAGAGGGAATTCCCAAGAAGTGGTCACACAGGAGACAGACGAATGCCTGCTGATCTGTTACCATCCAGGAGAGAGAGAAGCTGGGTGGAACAGGATCCCTGGAGCTTTGAGGATGAGAAGGTGGCAGGGGTACACTGGGGCTATGAAGAAACCAAAACTCTCCTTGCAATTCTCAGCCAGACTGAGTTTTATGAAGCGCTCCGAAACTGTCACCGAAACAGCCAAGTATATGGGGCTGTGGCTGAGCGGCTCCGGGAGTACGGCTTCCTCCGGACCCTGGAACAGTGTCGGACTAAGTTCAAAGGTCTCCAGAAGAGCTATCGCAAAGTCAAAAGTGGCCACCCACCTGAGACCTGCCCCTTCTTTGAAGAGATGGAAGCCCTAATGAGTGCCCAGGTCATTGCCCTGCCCAGTAATGGCCTGGAAGAGGCAGCCTCTCACTCTGGCCTGGTGAGCAGTGATGCTGAGACTGAGGAGCCAGGGCAAGGGGGTTGGCAACATGAGGAGGGAACAGAAGAGGCCACGGTCGAGGAGTCTGACAATGATGAAACAGGCCTGGAGGCCACTCCCCAGGACCCTGACAGCTCGACCGCACCAGTTCTGTTCCGAAGCCCAGGTGGTAAGGGGCATTTCTTCTTGGTGGTTTGGGATTAGATCTGGGGAGAAGTGAGACTGGATGTGGAGTCAGGAAGCTTAATGTCATCTCGCAGCTTTTTTGCCTCTTAGGTAACAAAGGAGCACCTCTCAATTCAATGTTCATTTCATCCTCTTTTGTGGGAAAATCAGTGAGAGAATAGTAGGCAAGGAATAATTTTAGATTTTTGAAAGAAATACACTCAGAAAACTTAAAGAGTGTCCTGAAAAGGACTATAATTCCTTCCACTTTTTTGTTAAAATATTTTTTCCTGCTTATAAAATGATTGTAGGCTCACTGAGAAAAACTTGGCACTATATTAAGGAGAGCTAGCATTTATTGAGCACCTTACATGAACTCAGTGCTTTACAGATTTTATCTTTTACTGCCCTGTATCTGACAGTCTATGATGTGTTCATTTTTACTTAGAATAGCATAGTGAAGGACTGCCCAAAGTATATTCTAAGAAGCATGGACCTCCCAGACTTCTCACAAAAAAGGACTCCATAGCTAAATTTCAGAAACATTTCACAGCAGTCCCCTCTTAGAGATTTGCAAAACATATTGGCATTTTAACAGCACTGAGAAGTCCTCCAGTAGGAAAGCTTGCTTAACGCTTTATTTTGAAATATTATTTGCCTCTGGAACCCTTTTTAAAGTATCAGCTATTACTGTTGATGTAATTTGTACAACTATAGTATTACAAAAATAGCACCAAACTATAAGTCAGAAGGCTTTGATTCTAATCCTGACTACTTCTAATCAGCTGGGTAACCTTGGACAATTATTTAACAATTCTAACGTTTTCATTTCCTCAACTGTTAAATGGAGGATGGTGGCAGAACTACATCTCTATAGTTCCACTGTGAACAGTGATCTTTTCCTTCCTTTTGTTATTATATGTGATGTTATTTTAATTCTAGTCTTCTTGTCTTTCTATCTTCTACTTTTTTCTTCATTCTTTTTTTTGGGGGGGTTCACTCACTTTAATAACAATACGTTTACCATGTTATCACCACAGACTGTAAAGTCAGATGAGAATTTCACAAGTGCAATAAAGCATTCTGTAGTATGTCAAGTTTGTGTATAATGCCTGGCCAAACGAACTTGCTCATAAATACAAAACACGGGTAATATATTTTAACATTTGTGAATCTTACAGATCTAAACTAGAATCCATAAGTAAGTTATCCTCATGTTTATTTATAAATATGATTCTAAAACAAATACTACTTGTAAGCAGCTCTGTTACCAGGTTTTTAGGTTTAGCTTCAACACATACATACACACACATTTTCAGTTGTGGGAGGCATTGCAATGTTATATTCCATGCGTTTTTCTGAGTTCTTTAAGAGTAAACCAGCCCTAGAAACCAAAACACTAGACAAGTTTAGAAGGTGGGCAGAAAAAAATTAATTGGGGTAAATAGCACATACAGACAACATGATATTCTGCAGCAACTCTAAGTACTTCAGGGTTGGCCTGCTGTCCTTTCTAGAACTAATTTCAACATGCGAGTTTAAGAATGTGGACATTTTACCATTATCAGGAGAATTTGGATGACATGTTTCTGTAGTGCTAACCTGACCTCCCTGAATGACCTAGTTAGTGAACTTGTCACCAATCATTTGGTCACCAGGCAAATCAAGTCTGAAAGAAAGGAAGC
>PVKY010009236.1:0-13446 GCA_004027775.1 Bradypus variegatus
TCACTTTAATTTTTATTCTTATTATTTGTGTGTGTGTGGTAATGAAAATGTCAAAAATTAATTTTTGTGATGAATGCACAACAATATAATGGAACTGTAAACAATTGAATGTATGCTTTGTTTTGTATGACTGCATGGTATGTGAATATATCTCAATAAAAATGAATTTTTTTTTTTAAAAAAAGTATATAGCCAGCCAGGGGTCATAATAAAGTTTGAAGCTGTACTTTGGAAAGAACAGAACTAAAATACACCCTATTTACTGGCTGGTAATTTAATGGAAATAATATGTGAAATTAGCAGTTACCATGAAAAAGTACAAAAATCAATACAAAACAAAACATCTTTTTGAAACTCTGGTCAAATATTAATAGCTCTTCCATCACAAATATGCAATTTTGGACATGTTTTCTGACCATGGTTCAGGCATGCTCACAACCTTCAACAGTTCAAACAAGGTGCTTAACACTAACAACTGCAGGTATCAATTCTACAGAAAGTATAATACTTGATGGAGTGGTTCCCATTTAGATGTGATAAGTTTAACCTAGTTTCACATTATTTTTAAATTTTCTATATTTTAAGAATTAAATGTGGTCAATCAGGACAGAAACACTGTTTGTTCCAACAAGGTAATTTGGATCTCCAGGAAGACACTTGTTCTGCGAGGTTTTAGGATTATGGTCAGGGGTCATGGATGCGCAGTGTGGTAAGTGCAGCTCTGCAGGCTTCAGGAACTTGCAGCTGTGGGGCCCATACATCACTTAGGGGCTCAGCAGCATCTCACCTTTCTCTTTATCTAAAGGTGGGAGGATGCTGTTGTCTCGGCAGAACTTGAAATAGATTTCCTTCTCGATTCCCTCAGGAATGGCGCCTTGTGGGGTAATTACACCAACGCCAGTTTCTGTGGAACTCAACATCCCACCATTGCCGTTAATATGCCTTGGGCTGTGGCCAACAGTGTGACCATTCTCATCTTCATCCTCTTCCATAGCTGAAGGACTCACAGGAACAGCTTTAGGCGCTGTGCTGATATTATTGACTGGTATTTAGCCTTGTCTGCAGAATGGAGAAAGTTTCAACTCCACTGTCAAATTCAGGAGGCTAAGCTGAACTGTGGGCTTTCATTACAGTTTTTGGAGAAGTAGGGGCTTTTAAAGACAAGTCTGGTTTATGTGCAGTTTCACTTGGGCAGAAGATTGTGACTGAATTTAGTACTTTCAAACTTGCGTTCAAATGGCCTAGGGGAACTTGTATATGGTTTTGGTGTGAATCAATTGTATGTTGCAGTGATTGTTTTCTGAGTCTGTTCAGCTGCAACAACTGGAGCTTTACCTGAGAAACTTTTCTGGTGATAGACAGACTGACCAATATCTTCTCTGTTTGGTGGTCTGAACATTGCTGGATTATTCTGAGATGGAGGTGGGACTGGTTTGGACACTAAAGAATTCTGAAAATCCAGTGACACTGAACTACCTTCACCATGTGCTCCCTTAGAATGTGTGTTAAGGGCCAGAGAAGAGCTGGTGGCAGGATGAGAGGGCTGTGGGTGTACTGGGAGGGCAAAGGTGGTGGAGGAGGAGTGGTCTGGATTGGGTCAACATTTCTCAACAAAGGACCTATCCACATCATCAGCTTCAGTAGGCTTTTCCTTTGAAGAATAACCAGAAAAATGTGTTCAATTCTGAGAATGAACTTGCTTGGCAAGCTCTGAGATAAGGGGCAGCAGGAATGTGTGTAGATGGTGGCTTGCTCTCAGAGCTTCTTTGGTCAAATTATGAAAGCTGTTTTTGATAGTATTCTTTATCTTTCTCAGGATTGTAAGGATTTGAATGAACAATATCTTCAGGTCTCTGTCTCATTTGAGGTTTTTGAGGTTCTGGGATCCTGTATAGCATTTTGTCATGCCCACTGAATTAATCCTGAGGAGTGGATTTAACACCAGTGATGGGGGCACCTAGAGGCTTAAACTGGCTAAGTCATTTACATCCCTCTGGCTCTCTGATGATGTTGATCTTCTGTTGTCAAACATTTTAACTCTAGTGAGCACAGGCTGTGGTTTCATTGCTGGATCGTCCTCTTCTTTGGTTAGAGCAGGGAGAGGAGGCAGTAGTTTGGTATTTGAAGGCAGAATTTCTGGCTTATGCTGAGGTGAAGCTATTAGAGGAGAGACAATTGCAGCACCATGAAGAGGATCATAGCGGCCTGCTGTAGAGGTAAATCTTTGTGATGGTACTTGCTAATAACTTTGTGGGTATTGGTTAAAATATTGCTTGGTCTCAGAAGACTTAAGACCTGCCGAAGGATAAAGGCTGTGCTTCTGATCTGTTTCTATTATGCATATTGTACCCAGGAGTTGGCTGCCCTTCATGTTGTAGGGTGGAGGTTCTAGGTGGCTGTTCATAGCAAGATCTACTCAGGGTCTTTGTTTCTCCACATATTGGAGGTGAGGTTAGCTCAGAGTAAGCTGTTTGTCTGGCCTCTGCCCTGGGTGACCAACAGCTGGCTGTTTCAAATCATGATTCTATCTCATCACTTCCTCAGGTTATGGATCCTTTCCATATACCTGTTGAGAGGCTGTTTAAATCCAGGGAGTCTATTCTACGGATTGGTTGGGGCTGCACTTGTGATGAATAAGAGGATATGTCTGGTTTTCATGATGCATTCCAGAGAAGTCTTCTCTTACAGGCTCAGAGGACCTGTAAAGGCAGTCTGCAGTGAAGTTCCAACCTCATCATTAAAGGTTTCAACTACTTATTGATCAGGATGGGCCCTGCCTTCTGTATCTGTGTCTTTGTAGTCAGAAGTGTGTCTGCTCTCCGTGCTATACATTGAATGTTCACTACCTGGGGCTAACAGGTAGGACAGACAATTATTATGCAAAATCAATATCATTACTTGTAGCACTATCCACCTTTCCCTCAGAAACCCATACAAGCTGGTTCTGCTGTTTCTGAATTTCTTCTTTTAGTGTACCATATCAATCATCATTCATTGAATTTAAATTAATTGTAGTTGTAAAAAGATGATAATTATTTTTATGAAGTTCAGAGACTGCTCGTATAATTACCTAGCACTTTTCCATGATTCTGGACATCATCTCATTCTCATTTTTTCACATCTTGCTTAGAATCAGGGTGAAGGAAAATGACAATTGGATACCACTGAGCATAATTCAGATGATCAACTGCATTTGGTGTTACATCTAACAAAGCATGTTTGTCTTGATCTGTTATTCGCTTTATTGTATGAAGCTGAATAATGCCAGAGTTAGGCTGGTCAGTTCCAGCATCTCGTGGTTCACTCTTTGCAGTTTGATAAATACCTGGTTCTTCTCTTGCCAGTTTTTCTCTGGCAATATCAGAAGATGGTTACAGGCCTAAGAAATACAGCTTCTCAAAGAACAACTCTTTCATAAAGCTGGAAACTTTGTTTGAACTAGATGAGTGGACAAATCTCTACTTTATTGAAGATTTCTCCTGGAGCTCCAAAGACCTCCAAATCTCCAGAAGTCAGCATGGTCTCCTGCTGTTTTTGGAAGTGTGTGCTGGACACTGGCTAATTGCTCAGCTCTGTTTTTATTAGGGATGATGCCTCATTCTACCTCCTTGTGATTTTTTCCAATTCTATAGCAAGCCAAGAACCCAGTTTTCCATTGTACAAGGTATCCATGACATGGAATACCTCTCCTTTGTTAAAATTAAATCCACAGGGAGATTCCTCATGTTCAAAATGGGTTCTAATATAGAAAGAATTTTCCACATCTGATTCTACAATGTGATAATAAACATCCTTCTTCTGAGCTAAGAAGGTCACTTCTCTTTTAGGGAGGTCAAGCAGGAAAAGGACAGTTTCTCCTCTTATGACATTTGTGAAATCTCTGTTGTTTACCCTGAGAAGTTGATCACTTTCTTCCGAGCCTTTTTTGGCTGCAGGTCTATCTTCTAGAACTCCAGCTACAAATATTCCAACATCATTGCCACCAGCCAGCTGCAGACCCACACTGTCTCCTTTTCTGAATTTTACCAATTTCATGCTGGGTCAGAGAATCCCATCTTCACGAATGGGATTAGGTAGGACACCATCAGACAGACTGAAGGTAAATCCATGTGTGGTTGTCTAAATTGAGCATACACAGGCTTTGGCTCTGGAAGACTAGGTGCTCGCTTTTCATTTCTTTCATCTGTAATTTCTTCCAGTGTTGTAGGTGTGTGATCATGTTTTACAAGAGTTGAGATAGTCCCAGGCTTAGAAATTCTCTCTCTTTGCTCCAGAGACTTCCATTCCTGGGCTGTGGTCAAGAGTGTCTGGAATGATCAGAAGGCTCTGACCTTTGGTCAGGAGATCTTGACTGGCTGGGGTGGGGCCTGTCCTGTGACTGACTGGAATGATGTGAAGCCAGTGACTGAATTTCTGAAATATCATCTCTCTCAGACACATTAGTAGAGTGGATGCTTTCGGAAAGACCAGGGAAGTTCAATAGGGTAGCCCGTTCATCTTTCTGAACTACCATTTTCAACTTGCTTTTAGACTTTTCTATCAATGTCTTTGCATCTGTCAATGATATATTCTCTGTCACAGTACCATTTATCTTCAAAACAACATTGCCTTCTTGAATATTGCCATCTCTTGCTGCCAAACTATCTTGTGAAATTTCTTTTATAAACATATGATTGGCCAATCGAAGAACACATTCTTCATTTTGCTGAGATTTCACCAATGTGACTTTGGTTGGTTTGGCAAGTTCACTAGAAGCCACAGATCATCAATCTGATTATGGAGACAAACTCTTCTCTCTACTTGCACTTCTTTCCTTCACCTAATTCTTCTCATTCCTTTTGTTAGCCTGACCATTACAGACATTTCCTCATCATAACTATTGTGCCAGTTTGGATATATTATGCCCTCTGAGAAAAAGCCATGATCTTTTAATCCAGTCTAGTGGGATATTGGGATTCAGTTGTTTCCATGGATCTGTGACCTACCCAACTGTGAGTGACACCTTTGGTTAGGGTTTGACCTCTGATTGAATGTTTCCATTGGAGGTGTGGCCCTGTCCATTCAGCGTGGGCCTTGATTAGTTCACTGGAGTCTTATAAAAGCTCACAAATAGAAAGAGCTCAGAGATGTAGTGAAGAGAGACATTTTGGAAGACGGCCATTGAAAGCTGACATTTTGAAGAAAGCCATTTTGAAATGCAACCTGGGAGCAAGAAGATGCCAGCCATGTGCCTTCCCAGCTAACAGAGGTTTTCCAGATGCCAATGGCCTTTCTTCAGGGAAGGTACTCTATTGTTGATGTCTTACCTTGGACACTTTATGGCCTTAAGACTGTAGCCTGGTAACCAAATAAACCCTCTTTATAAAAGCCAACCATATCTGGTATTTTGCATTCTGGCAGCATTAGCAAACCAGAATAACTATCCTCTTCATTATCTGATACTAGTTAAGGATCAGGGTGAGTTACTGGTATCTGAACTTTTTTCAAATGGTAATGTTTGCATTCTTCTAACTTTTCTTAGTTGCTGAACAGCAAAAACATGTTCTACATTATTCACTGAAACGCCATTAACTATTGCAATTTGGTCATTTTCCTGTAGCTATCCTTCAGCTGGTCTTCCTTTCAGAACATCTGAAACGACTATTGAGGTTTCCCCACTCTGAAAATGAGGAGTATCTCTTCCACCAAATATTGCAATTCCAAATCCAAATCCAGGAGCCTTGTGAAGCATTACTGTGTATTGTTCCCATATGGCTGTTTCCTCCATTGTTGTATTAGTGAGTTTACAAAAATCGATGCTATAAGGTTTTTGTTTCTGTGTAGTCTCCATCCATCTTAAAGAATATTTTCCTTGGCTGATGCTAGAGGATGGCGTAGCCCACAGCTTCCTCTTGAGTGGCAGGAGGTTGCCATTGATGGAGGGAATGATGCCAATGGCCATCTGCACACTTTCAGGTATTTCTGGTACTTTGTCTTGTCCCTGCTCCACTCCCGGGCAGGGTCCCATGCTCCCAACGCTCCCACTCCCGCTGCAGCCACTGGCACCACCCCCTCTGCCCCAGCAAGCCTCAGCCTCCAAGCTGGCTGGCCTCCTCAGTGTGCACCTAGCCCACCACGGGGCGTGGTAAGCCATTGCACCTGGTCTTGGAACAGCAGGGTGAGGGTGGTACACCTCTTGACCCCCACCTCCCCCACCGCCCAACTATGCGTTTTTTTAAATTAAATTTTATTGAGATATATTCACATACTGTACAGTCATCCATGGTGTACAATCAGTTGTTCACAGTACCACTATATAGTTGTGCATTCATCACCACAATCAATTTTTGAACATTTTCATTACCACACACAAAAGAGAATAAGAATAAAAGTTAAAGTAAAAAGAACAATGAAAACATCCCATAACCCCCATCCCTTCCTATTATTTATTTACTTTTTGTCCTCATTTTTCTATTCATGTGTCCATACACTGGATAAAGGGAGTGGGAGACACAAAGTTTACACAATCACATGGTCACACAGGGTAAGTTATATAGCTATACAATTGTCTTCAAGAATAAAGGCTACTGGGTTGCAGTTCAACAGTTTGAGGTATTTCCTTCTAGCTATTCTAATATACTAAAAACTAGTGGCCTCTCAACTCTATTTGAGATCTCTCAGCCACTGAAACTTTATGTTGTTTCATTTCTCTTCCCCCTTTTGGTCCAAGAAGGCTTTCTCAATCCTACAATGCCAGGGACAAGCTCATCCCTGCAAGTCATGTCCCATGTTGCCAGGGAGATTTATACCCCTGTGAGTCAAGTCCCATGTAGCGGGGAGTGCAGTGAGTTTACCTGCAGAGTTGGCTTAGAGAGAGAGGCCACATCTGAGCAACAAAAGAGGTTCTCTGGGGGTGACACTTAGGCGCAATTATAAGTAGGCTCAGCCTTTCCTCTGCAGTAAAAAATTTCATAAGGGCAAGCCCCAAAATCAAGGGCTCAGCCTTCTAAATTGGTAGCCACCAATGCTTGTGAGAGTATTATTAATTACCCAGGTGGGGAAATGTAATTTTCACATTTCCCCCCAGTTCCTCAAAGGGACTTTGCAAATACATTTTTATTCTCTGCCCAAATTACTCTGGGATGTATTGGGGCTTCACACTAACTACTGTACAACCAGATTTCACTTTCTATTCAATGTTCCATATAATTATGTTGTTTGAATAAACTGACCAAACAAGTTAAATTATATAGCATGTTACAAAAAATATAGATTTTTCAACAATAAACATCTCTTCCTTTGGTCTCACACAGAAGTTGAAGTTTTTAAAACACCATTAATATCATCCTTTATCCTTTAGTCTGATTTACCTTAGTCCTACCCAAATCCATTTCATTCACATCTCTAATTGGGGTCTGATCTCTTTTTTCAGACTTCTTAACATTTGCTACCTGGGGAAATGCTGACATTTATAGCTGCTGGACTCTGGCTCTGAGTCTCAGGTGTCACACAGCTACCCAAAGTTCCATGGACCACCCAGGTTATACACAAAGAGCTCAGCATCTCAGAATTTAGAAATAACCATTACAACTCAAGAATAGATATAAATGCTATAAGAGCTTACAATCTAGGAACCTTTACAATAAGCCTTCCCCTGATAACCTATGCTCTCAGACTCAATTCTCAGAGTTTGCACATTATAGTGCATATTAGTGAGGCATTATAATGTTTTCCTTTTCTTTTCTGGTTTACTTAACACACTGTCCTCAGTGTCCATTCACCTCACAACTTCACTCCTTCTTGTAGCAGCTCAGTGTTCCATTGTATTTGTACACCACAGTTTGCCACTCTGTTCATCAGTCAATGTAACCTTAGGCCACCTGCATCCACTGCAAATCATGAATACTGACACTATAAACCCCACTATGCAAATGTCCATTCTTGTCCCTCTTTTCAGTACTTCCAAGTATATACCCAATAACTGAGTTTCAGGATCATATGGCAACCCCATGCTTAGCTTCCTGTGGAACCACCACACTGCCCTCCAGATGTGCTGCAGCATTCTACTTCCCTGCTAATGGTGATTAGGTACATCCCTCTCTCCACATTTTCCCCAGCACTTGTATCCCTCTGTTTATTTTTTAGATGGTTTTATTCACATATCACGCATTCCATCCTAAGTAAAAAATCAATGGTCCCCTGCATAATCACATAGTTATGCATTCACCACCACTATCTACATAAGGACATTTCCATTTCTTCCACAAAGAAAGAGGAAGAAGCAAAAAAGTAAAAAGAAAAAAGAAAAAGAAAGAAAATAATGACAACCAAAAAGCAACAAAAGAAAAAATAAAATTAAAATACAATAAAAAGTCAGACAAAACACCAATGCCAAGAATCCCATACCCCTCCCTTATATCCCTCTCTTATAGACTTTGGCATATTGTCTTTGTTACAACTAATGGAAGAATATTACAATGTTACCATTAACTATAGATTCTAGTTTGCACTTATTGTATTTTCCCCCCAATATATCATGCCATTTTTAACACCTTGCAAAGTTGACATTTGTTTTCCCTCAGGTAAAAACATATTTGTACATTTAATCACAATCATTGACCACTCTAGGTTTCACTAAGTTATACAAACCCAGTCTTTATCATCTATCTTTCCTTCTGGTGTCCTACATTCCACTAATCTTCTTTCAACTGTACTCAGAGTCATCTTTGTTCAGTGTACTTACATTGCTGTGCTAACATCACTCAATATTGTGCTCCAACCCTCTCTCTCTTGTATTTTCCTGTCAGTCTGTAGTGCTCCCTTTAGTGTTTATTGTAGAGCAGTTATCTCTGCTTTTGAGAATATTTTAAACTCTCCCTCATTTTTGAGGGACAGTTTTGCCAGATATAGAATTCTTGGCAGTTTTTCTCTTTCAGTATCTTAAATATTTCATACCACTGCCTTCTCTTCTCCATGGTTTCTACTGAAAAATATGCCACATAGTCTAAACACACTTCCCTTGTATGTGATGGATTGCTTTTCTCTTGCTGCTTTCAGAATTCTCTCTTTGTCTTTGACATTTGATAATCTGATTATTAAGTGTTTTGGCATAGGTCTATTCAGATCCATTCTGTTTGGGGGTATGCTGTGCTTCCTGGATCTGTAATTTTATGTCTCTCATAAAAGATGGGAAATTATCATTGATTATTTCCTCCGTTATTGTTTCTGCCCCCTTTCCCTTCTCTTCCCCTTCTGGGACACCCATGGCACATACATTCATGTGCTTCATATTGTCATTCAGTTCCCTGAGAGGCTGCTCATATTTTTCCATTCTTTTCCCTATCTGTTCTTTTGTGTGTATGATTTCAGATGACCTATCCTCCAGTTAATGAATATTTTCTTCTGTCTCTTCAAATCTGCTGTTGTATGTCTCCATTGTGTTTTTCCTCTCTTGTATTGTGCCTTTCATTCCCATTTCTACCAATTGTGTTTTCGAATGTTTGAGTTCTTCCTTATATTTGCCCAGTGTCTTCTTTATATCCTTCATTTCTTTTGCCATATCTTCCCTAAACCTGTTGACTTGACTTTTGAATTGATTTAGGAGATCTGTTTGATTAATAATTAGTTGTTTCAATTCCTTTTTCTCAGTTGAAGTGTAAGTTTGTTCCTTTGACTGGGCCATAACTTCACTTTTCCTAGTGTGATTTATAATTTTTTTGTTGTCTAGGCATCTGGTTTCCTTGATTACCCTAATCAGATACATTCTTTAGGGAGTTTTCATCTACACTTGAATTCCTCCTTTGTCTCTCTGACTCTATTAACTCCAGCTTTGCCCAGCTCTGTGCTGAAAATTGAAAATGCTGAGGCTTTCTCTAATGAGCTACTTAGAATGAGAGATAAAATAAAAGGAAAAAGAAAAAAAGCCCCTTTTTAGAGCCAGTCCCCAGCTCCCCAGTTTCAGGGGTCAACCGGTGTTGGCACCTGGTTCTCTGTGTCTCTTTTCTTGGGACACAGCCATTTTCCAGTATTCTGAGCTCAGACATCTCCCAAAGCCTCTATTTTTATTTACATATGTATTTTTTTTTCCATCAGCACTGCCTCCTCTCCGCCAGGAGGAACCCCTGTTTCTTTTCCTGCTTGCTCTGGGTTTATCTGTGCTTGCAGCTTGTATTCAGTAGTCCAAATTTTTAAATTAAAACCACAGTTGTAGCTTGGTTGAGTACAGTCCCTTGTTCTAGGCAGAATATGCTTCTTTTTCCCACAGCAAAGTGTTTCAGCTCAGCCTGCCATGCCAGGGGGGAAGGGGCACCAACTCTGGATTCTAGGGAGTTTTAGTTACAGTTCTATGCTGTGATGTCAGCCATTCCACTGATTCCAGGCTGCTGTGCAATATTGTCTGGTCACGGATGTCTCCCAACAGTTGTTCCACACTATTTTATAGTTGTTCCTTGCTATTTGCTAGCTGCTTTAGAGGGCTAAATTCCACACCTCTCTATGCCGCCATCTTGCCCACCTCCCAACTATGCAGTTTTGACAAAGGCCTCAGTCAATCTTATGGGGAGCTCTGACACTGGGATGACTATTCAGAGCTGTCCAAAATTGTAGCATGAAGACTGGGTCTCTATACTGTATGGTTTGTGAACATGAATGGAGTGACTCTCTTTGGTTACAAAAGGTCTTACAGAGAATTTTCAGCTGCCAGGACTTCTTGGAGTTGTGGGAATGAGTGTTTGTGTCATGCATGAGAGGGCCTGAGGAGGCAGGATTGAGGCACCACATAATGGCACCAACTACAGAAGTAAATCTCCTCAATTTGAGGTAAATATATATAAAACATACACATAATATAAACTATTGTACACTTTCCCTCTGAGGTGGGAAATCAAACAAGGACAATTACTCTTACCACTTTGATTCAAACATTGTTTTGGATGGACTGGGCAATGCAATAAGGCAAGAAAAGGAATAAAGCTTAAAAATTTTAAAGAAAGAAGTAAATTTGTCATATTAACAAGTGATATGACTATGTATATAGAAAATCTAGAGGAATAAACAAAGATATTACTAGAACTGACAAGAATTTAGCATTATGTGAGACAAGGTCAATATGCAAGAATTAATTCTACTTCCATTGATATTAACAAGCAATTGGAAAAGGAAATTAAGAAAAAGCAATCCCAGTTTCAATAACATTAAAAAAGATAATATACCTGGGAATAAATTTAAGTAAAGATGTTCAAGACCTCTATACTAAAAACTATAAAATTTTGCTGAGAGAAATTAAGGAGACCTAAATAAATTAAGCTATATTTTATGTATATGAATTGGAAGACTCAATATTAAGATGACAAGTTTCCCAAAATTGATTTAGAGATGTAATGCAAAACTCAGCAGAATTTTTAACGATATGGATGAGATGATCATAAAATTTATATGGAAATGCACAAGACTGTGAATAACTAGACAATCTTGAAGAACAATAAAGTTAAAGGATCTTTCACTACCATATTTCAAGACCTACTATAAAGCTATAGTAGTTAAGATATAAAATCAATGGAATAGAATAGAGAGTTGACAAATTCATCCATGAAAATATATCATATATTTATTTTCAACAAAGACACTGATGTAATTTAATAAAGAAAGAAGGGTCTTCTCAGTACTGGAGCAATTGTATATCAGTATGAGAAAAAAATCATTCTTGATCTCTACCTCACATCATATAGAAAAATTAATTTGTGATGGATCAGAGACCTACATGTGAAAGCTAAAATTATAAAGCTTTTAGAAGAAATAGAAGACATTTGTCTTCATTACCTAGGGGTAGGAAAAGATTTCTTAAGTCACACAAAGCACTAATAATAAATGAAATAATTGGTAAAGTTGACTTAAAATTTAAAACTTCCATTCATCATAAGCCACCTTTAAGTAAATGAAAAGGAAAGTTACATACTGGAAGAAAATAGTTGAAATATATGCAAAAATATCTATATTTATTTGACAAAGAACTCAAAAGTAGAATGAAGAACTCTTAACAATCAGTAATAAAATAAACACTCCAATTAAAAATGAACAGAATACTTTGAACAGTTACTTCACAAGGAAATATATTCAAATGGTCAATAAACATATGAAAAGGTGTGTTACCTCATTAATCATCAGGGAAGTATGAATTAAGACTACAATGATATATGAGCACACACCCACCAGAATGAGTACAGTTAAAAAGACTGTCAGTTGCAAGTGTTAGTGTAGATATGAAGTAACTGAAATGCATATTGCTAATGAGAATATAAAATGGTACAACCATTTTGAAAAACAGTTTGAAAGTTTCCAATAAAGTTGAACATGCACAGTAATTTCACACTTGGGTAGATACCCAAGAGAAATGCATGCATATTTCTACCAAATAGCTTATCCAAGAATGTTTATAGAAGCCTAATTCATAATTGCCCTAATTCATAAGAGCCTTAAACAGGAAACAACCCACAATTCCATCCATGGGTGAGTGGATGAACAAATAAATTACATTTACACACAATAGAGTATTGCTCAGCAATAGAAAGAACAAAGTACAGATACATGCAACAGCATGTATGAGTTTCACAGCCATTGTGAGAGAGACAGAGGAATACATACTGAATGGCTCCATTCTTATGCTCAAGAATGGATAAATCCGATCTAGGGACATTGGAAAACTGTTACCTCTGGGGGGGTTATTGATTGGCATCAGCACAAGGGCACACTTTTTGTTGATGGAGATGTTCTATATCTTGATATGGGAGGGAGGCAAAAATTAACATAGAATGGGAACGTAAAGATTGATTTTATTTAATGACGATTTTATTCTATCACTTTGGGGTTGCTAGTGGCACGGTTCTTCTACAGCCACACGGTGGCAGAGTTGTATAAACAACCAAAATTCTGACAGACGCTTAAGCTCCTTTCAAGTTCAGCTGTTCAGTTTCTGATATGTCTTCCCGTCCTTCTTTAAGTTATTTCTGACCTCCACCAACATTTCTCGTGACACAGTGGGAACAATGTCCCAAGGTGAGGGTTCTAAACTGGTCTCAAACAAAATTGTGTTGTGGCAAAGGTTATCTTTGAGGCCTTTCTCTCCCATCTCCTAGACTTTGTGCAACAGTTCCAGTTCCCAGCTCCCTTGTGTCCCACTTCCTAGGCACCAGGAAACCTTAGGCTGTCAAGTTCAACACCCTGAGCCTAAACTCCCTCTACTGGGAGAAGGTCACTAACAGGAAAATTCAAAAGAGAAAAACATCTTATCCCCCTGTCATGTACAAGATGTTTCCAGAAGTAAAATCTGAAAGTTAAATAGAGGTTTATCAATAAGAGAATAAAAAGTGCCTCACTTTTGTCATGCAGCCATTCACAAGAATATGTTAAATCTGTCAGAGGACTTGGGGGACCAGAATATATTGTTAAGGGAGAAAAGCAAAATGCTGAATA
>PVKY010009237.1:0-13446 GCA_004027775.1 Bradypus variegatus
AAAAAAAAAAAAAAAGGAGTCACTTTTAAAAGTCTTTTTCCAGACTGGGAGCTGTGTGGCTGTCAGAATAGAACATTTAAAGATACACCTTAGGCTATTGTCTGATAAGTACTCTCCAGCAACTTCAGTTCCACCCCTGCCGGGGGCTATTGAGATGAAAAAAGATAAGGAATCAGTGAGAAGCCAGAAGGGACAAAATGTAGGAGAAAAAAAATGGCTCTTTTGGAATCTGGGAATGGGTGCCCGCTTTTAGGTGCCCCCACCGCTCGGAGCCCAGCCCTTCCTCAGCACCCCCAGCTCCTAAGATCAATCAACCTGCTAATTCTGCAGCTGAGGCTGGGCCGAACCCCTCCTCTTGCCCCAACCAGACTGCTGTTCCCTGGTTCTGTTTCTTCCTTTCCCCTTTTCAGGGAGTCAGCAGCAAAACAGTCTGTGAGATCTGGGTGGGGAGGGGCGCCAGACCTAGAGGTCCGGGGAACTTACAATGTTCGCTGCGATCTTGGCATCCGATGTGTGACTGGTTACTGGACACCCCGAAAACTCTGTTTCATATATTTCTTGGGTAGTTGCCAGCTGGTCTGGGCTCCGTCCCCAGCGGCCGCGGCTCCTCCGCGGGGCTCCAGCGGCGTAGGCGGTGTGGGCCTCGTGGCGGCGGCGACCACCCAAAAGCCTTGGGGGCGCTTGGGCGGCAAGCGCCCACTCACCTCCGGCACCACGGGCTCAGGTCCTGGTGCAGGCGGCGGTGGCGGCTCTTCCGCGGGGCTCCAGCGGCGCAGGCGGTGCGGGCCTGGCGGCGGCAGCGACCACCCAAAAGCCTCGGGGGCGCTCGGGCGGCAAGCGCCCACTCACCTCTGGCGCCACGGGCTCAGGTCCCGGTGCAGGCGGCAGCAGCGGCTTCTCCGCAGGGCTCCAGCGGCGCAGGCAGTGCAGGCCTGGCAGTGGTGGCGACTACTCGAAAGCCTCAGGGGCGCTCGGGCGGCGAGCGCTCACTCACCTCCGGCGCCACGGGCTCAAATCCCGTCGCAGGCGGTGGTGGCGGTGGCGGCCCCTTGTACTACTTTTGAAGATCTCTCTTCACCTTTATTTTTTAACTGTATGCTGAATAAAAGTTGATCAGAAACTTTCCTATAAGCATTACACTTACCAGTTTTTCTCACTGGGAATTATATGATGTTAATTTTGATGGTTTGAAGCTGTACGTACCCCAGGAAAAGATCATGTTCGGAAAAGATCAGCTAATCCTTTCCTGTGGGTATAGACCTATTGTAGGTGGGACATTGTGGTTATTTCAATTGAGATGTGACCCACTTTATTCAAGGTGGTATTAATACTCCTACTAGAGTCCTATTGTATAAGAGGATAAAAGACAGAGGGAAGATAGATAAAGGTCCTGGAGAAGCTAAGACAGACAGACGCTAAAAGATTATACACAGGAAACAGAGGAAGCCACTGAAGCCAGAAGCTGGAAGCAACAAAACCCAGGAGAGAAGGGAGAGGCCATTAGATGCCAGCATGTTCATGGCCATAAGACGGAATACTTGAAGGTTGCTTGTCAGTCTTCAGGGAAAAGGTATCATCCTGTTGATGCCTTAATTTGGACATTTTCATGGCCTTAGAACTGTAAACTCATAAGCTAATAAATCTCCATTGTTAAAAGCCAGTCCATTTATCAGCTTTAGCAGATTAAACATCAACTAAGGTATGTAATATGGTTAAAGTCCTTCTCACAAATAATAATGATGAAGATATTGATGTTAATGTGGAAAACATCCAATAAAACATTTACTATATAAGACTTCCCACTTTTCACATTAACTTAATTCTTATAGGTATATATAGTTACACATTTATTTAAATTATAAAATAGCACCTACATTTCCACAAGTATTTAACACACATGTGCATACATATATGTGTGTGCATAACTGTGTAAGCAAAAAACAGTAAGAAAATATCTGGAAAAACAGATAGCAGTAATTACATTGACGTGATTGGGGTTCTTGGTGGTTGTAATATTTTATAAAGAGAAAATCTCCACGAGTTCTTTTGGCACTGAAAATTAATGTTTTCAAAGAAAACAAATCAGCAACAAAAAATATCAATAAATTTGCATTCAGAAGGTTGTAAAATTGCAAAAATTTAGAAAGTACTCTTTGTTGGTAGTTATTTCTCAAAATGATAGTCAACCACAGAAAAGAAGTCTATGACACCATTAAAAATAATAATAAGATACAACATGCATGAGCCTTGACATCATGTTGAGTGAAATAAGCCAGAAAAAAGGGCAGATAGTGTATGATTCCACTTACATTTTAGAATATGCAAATTCTCAGAGACAGAAAGTATATTACAGGTTCCTAGGGGCAGAAAAAAGGGAGAATGGGAAGATAAAGCATAATGATTGGGGTGATGAAAAGTTTTGGTAATTGATAGTGTTGATGGTAACACATTTTAAATGTGATTAATACCATTGAAATGTATGCTTGGGAATGGCTAAGATGGAGAGTTTTAGGTTGTATGTATTTTACCACAATTATAAAAAAGAGAGCGAGAAGAGACTAAAGAGACAATGATAGATAAGTGCAATATATGATCCTGGACTGGATCTAATAAAACAGAAGAAAATGCCCAAAAGAACATTAATGGAAGAACTGAAAAAATTGGATTATGGACTATATGCCTTATATCAATGTTAAATTTTTTAAAGTTAGTAACTGTACTTAACATGGACTCATAAGTGAATATTCTTGTTCTCAAGAAATATGCATGAAGTATTAAGCGTTCAAGAAGCATGGTGCAATCTTCTCAAATGTTTAGTAAATAGGAAAGTAGATAGAATGATATAGCAAATGTGGCAAAATGTGAAAAGTTGGTAAATCTGGGTATCTGGGTAGCACATATATTGGCATTGTCAGTATTGTTTTTGGATTACTCTTCCAACTGTTCTATAATTTTGAAATTATTTCAAAATAAGTTTTTAAAAAAGATAAACATCAATATTTACTAAAACAGAAGTCAGAGTATATTTTGGCAGAATGAAAGTACAGCATGCATACTATGATTACACTTCGGAAAAGCTGGAAGGATTTTACATTTTAAAAGTTGTCATCTCTGGCAGGTATTATACAAATAATCTTTACTTTTTTCTTTGTTTTTCTCTGCTTTGAGAAAGAAAAACTTTTCTTTTACAATAAGAAAATATTAATTTATAAAAAGAAAAAAAAGCTCTTTTCAAAAACAAAGTTACAATTCTCCCAGGAACTAAAAGATACATATGTAACTCAACTTACAGTACAGTATAGTTGGAAACAGAGATCTACAGAACACAGGCATAGAAAAGATGGCCCTAAAACAAAAAATAATGTAAACACAAATATTACATTTTACCAAGAAGATTAACAAAACAAAAAAGAAGGAATTATTGAATTAATTTTCAGATAGATTCTTTTTTGAGAGAGGGAGGACAGTTTAATATAGACCTAGAAGTCACATTTTAAAACAAATTTGAATGACTAACAAGTAAAAATGAAAATTATAAACACATTGAAAAATTGGCTTACCAGGAGACTCTTTGATCATGCATTGTTTGCGTTAAAAAATATCAAAAAGGTTATCCTTCTTTTTGATCATTTACCCAGTATGAATTCCCTCATGGCGAATGAGGTCTGAGCGACTACCAAAGGCCTTTCCACATTCCTTACAATCATAAGGTTTCTCACCAGTGTGAATTCTCTGATGCCTAGTAAGATTTGAGCCTTTATTAAAAGCCTTTCCACATTGAATACATTCATATGGCTTTTCATCTGTATGGATTCTCTGATGTTGAATAAGTTCTGAACTCTGAATAAAGGCCTTGCCACATTCTTTACATTCATAGAGTTTCTCACCAGCATGAATTCTGTGATGATTAGTAAGTGTTGAGCCACTACTAAAAGCCTTCCCACATTCCTTACACTCATATGGTTTCTCACCAGTATGCATTCTCTGATGCTGAATAAGTCTTGAGTTTTGAGTAAAGGCCTTGCCACATTCCTTACATTCATAAGGTTTTTCACCAGTATGAATTCTCAGATGTGGAAAAAGTTGTGAACTTTTAGTAAAGGCTTTCCCACATACTTTACATTCATAGGGCTTCTCACCAGTATGAATTCTCTGATGATCATTAAAGTTTGAGTAATAATTAAACGCTTTCCCACATTGCTTACATTCATAGGGTTTCTCACCACTGTGAATCCTCTGATGTTGAGAAAAATATGAACTACAGCTGAAGGCCTTGCCACATTCTTTACATTCATAAGGTTTTACACCACTGTGAGTCCTTTGATGTCGAGTAACTAGTGAGCCACGACTAAAGGATTTCCCACATTCCTTACATTCATAGGGTTTTTCACCATAAAGAATTCTCTGATGTTGAATAAATTGTGAGTAGTGATTAAAAGCCTTTCTGAATTTCTTACATTCACAGCGTTCCCCTTCATTAATAATTTTTTGATGTGGATTACAAGATGTTGGTAGAATAAAAGGCATGTCTCTGTGGGCAATTATTACTCGACAGAAATTTCTCTTCTTTAGAGATAATATCTTGGTCTCACACATTGATTCCATATCTGAAAGAAAATAAAAAGACAATTGTTTTTTTCTGTCCTGGGAGAAGTTAAACTATTAAAGAAAAATGGGATAACTTGAAAATAGTATCTGGGAAAGTAAATGCTTAGAAAGCTCTCAAATGTGGCTAAACAATTTGTATAATAGAAAAAGCATGGAGATTTAGAAAAGGCAATAGAGGAAGCTGAAGAGGATGTCCTCTAGAATCCTCCAATTCTGGTGGGGATCAGAATCATCTGGTAATCTTGGGGAATACACACTGCTTATGATTACTGTCTGCATTATACAGTGATTCAAATTATGTATATGTGTATATTAGCACATACCATCATACTCATTGTTCTGAAGTTTTTGGGTAATTGTCAGACCTACAGCAACTCAGCTATAAGGCCATATTATTAGGGTAACCACATAGGGAGACAGTCTGCAGCAGGTCTATGGTAATGAATGAATCTTGTAAGAATAGTACACAGGAACAGTCTTGTGTGAATAGCATGACATGTGTTGTGGATCCACTGAAAATTGTTTGCTTTAGAATTAAACTGCTGACCTTGGAAGAGGAAGGAATGGATCCTTTACGGGTCATGGCAGTGACTAGGAAGACAGGCAGCTTGAATTTGAGAAACAGAGTATGGCACCACCACCATGGGTCCTGCTGCGCTGCCTGGGCTTGAATAGCATGATTTCTAGGGAGGCCACACTTGATCTTCAATCCAGACTATGGTCTGCCTTTTTTAAGCCTTAGAACACTCTGCTTTTCTTTAACAGCAATTCTAATTCATAATGTTATATATAAGACTGTGTAAACCCTAGGAAGATAAGAATGTTATCTTCATCAATGTATTCTCAGCTCTTGGCAAAATGCTTGAAACCTGTCAGAAACTCAATACATATTTGAATTTCTGAGGCAATAAATTAGCTTTAGATGTACTGTCTTTAAAAATAAATTTCTGAAAAAATACATACCCTTATTTTAAAAAGGGCCTAATTTCTGATAAAAATGGTATACTGAACAAATGAGTTCAAGAAATAATAAATAATCAATAGTAAAATTACAGCAAAAGCTTCATTAGGGGAAAGAAAAATCCCATTAGGACAAAGGACACTGAAGAGAAAATAGCAATAAAACTTGAATGCTGCAAGGTCAATGGATGAGTGGTAACTGCAATCTAGAGAAAGCCAACACTTGAGCCTACTGTGGGTGAATTTAGTGAATCATGGTGCAGATCCTCAGGAAGATACAAGAATTGAGTATCAGGCACTTCTAATAGTGGAGTGCACAGGGAATGCTAGAAGCTGAAGGATAAGTTCAAAGATTCTGGAAGAAATGATGAGACCTTAGACCCCTAGCCCACAATGAAGGATGATTATACTTTTTTACTCTTACAGGAGACTAGAAATCTAGAAAAATGGCACCAGAGAGAATCTGGACTCAGGAACATCAGGCATAGCTGTGGGCATGGTACTGAACTGAGAACAAAGGATTAAAAGAATTGTCTTACAGCAACTTCAACCCCAGAACACCAGTAATCAGGATCATAACTCCAGGAGGAAAAATGGAGGACAGCCACATTGGGAAGATTATGCCTTGAAGAAAAGACCAACAGTCACAGCATTGGGCAGTCCTCAATAAATTTACACAGCCAGATCCTATTCCCTGCTATACAGGGATTCCAACCATCTCTGACGTATCTTACACCTAAAAATAAGTAGAAAGCTAAGTTTTATCAGACATTTGGGGAAAGCCTTTAACATAAAAGAAAAGAGTCAATTCAAGAGCAGGCAAAAATTTCAAAGAAATATAAATAACCTCAATGGAATAACAGAAGATCTGGCATCATTAAACAGGAATAAGATGCCAATTAAAGAAACACTAACAAAATATGCACCTACACACAAAGTATTTAGAAAATGAAAATACGATAGACGTTTCAATAAAAAAGAATCAGTAGTTCCTGCCTAGATGTTAAATGTGTACAAATTCTGTTTTCTCTCTCAACTGACTCTGGAGAAACTGTCCAAGAATTTGGATTGGTGGAACTGACAGTGAAAAATCCTGGGAAGACTAAAAACTCGTGCAGTCTAGCTTGTGTGTGTTTGAAGATGGAGATAATAGAAGAAGACAGGGAAAAGCTAGGTTGGAAGTCAAGTTTTTAAGTTCTGACCACTCTTCCTTTCTCTGAACTGTCCCGAGACCATCACTGCCTATGTCTTCACCAAAAAACTGAAGCAGTAGCCCAGGCCACTATGTCAGTGGGATAACTCCAGAGCAAAGAAAGAGCCCTGCTCGAGAGACAAATATGGCCAGTGAGGCATCGGCTCCTACTCCTCCTGAACTACTAAATCCCCCCATCCCCAGAGCTGTTGGATTACAATAAGGAACATAGCCTCTTCCTCTGGGTGCTGCCTCTGTGCAAATGCTGAAAGATAAAAACCTCAACAAAAAGTGTTGCCTGGTGAAGCAGAGCAAACAAAGGTGATCAGTAGTGAACCTATGGGGCTCTCCACCCTGAACTCATTTCCTCTCATTTCTCAAATCCAACTGGAGAGACACGCATCAGAGTCTGGCTTTTGGTCTTTTCCCAGGCACACTGCCTAATGGGAACATAAGTTCACAGGTCAAAATACCCTCATATGTGAAGTTAAAACTACTGTGCAGTAAGACCACAAATTGCTATGATCATCTCCATAGACACAAAAAGTTGTATGGTATGGTCAACACATATTTATGGTAACTCTTACCAAACTAAGATTGCAAGGTAACAACTTTAACTTGGAAAAAGTTACCAGACCCAAAACAAATATAATACTTACATGAAGAATGTTTGGAATTGTTCCCTTTAAAAAGGGAAAAAGAAACAGATGCACAGGTTCAAAAGAAAGTACACTAGATGATCAACTAAAGCCACGTAAATAAAGATCTTCAGTAAAGATAAAAAAGACATAGGTAAATATAAATACTAGTAGTGTTGTATTTTTTAATGAATTTTGAGATATATTAACATACCATAAAATCACCCAAAGTGTACAATCAGTTGTTCACAATATCATCACACAGTTGTACATTCATCACAACAATCAATTTTTTAACATTTTCACTGCTCAAAAAAAATAAAAGTAAAAATAAAAGTAAAAAATAAAAAACAACCCAAACATCTCATACTCTTTTTCCTCCCTAATATCCATTTACTTTTTGTCCCCCTTTTTTCTACTCATTTGTCCATACACTAGATAAAGGGAGTGTGAGCCACCAGGTTTTCATTTCACAATCACACAATCACACTTTATAAGCTATATAGTTATATGATCATATTCAAGAATCAAGAATAGAGGATTGCAGTTCAACAGTTTCAGGTATTTCCTTCTAGCTGTTCTAGTACATAAAAACTAAAAAGGGAGGGACTCGTGCAACAGCCCTATTACATACGTAGCCCCGGGAATGGCTAGTTCTGGGTCTTAAAGACATCTCCCTGCCTAACAACACAGGGCAAACCCCCTCACCCTCAGGGCCAGTGTTTCCAACTACACAGGGAAAATTGGTGAACTGATTGAATCTCCACAAGGTTTGGACCCCCACTGGCTGCATAAAGTTGGGAAGAACTGACTTGAAGGTAATAGGTGGCCAGGGCAGAGGGCACTATCTGTTCGTAGGTCAAGGAAAGTGCACGCCACAAACCTGTAGCTCTGTCAAATTATAGATAACTGTTCAAATAAGTCTGAATATCCTAAAAGAACTCGATCAAAATAAGCAAATGCCAAGAGGCCAAAAACAACAGAAATTTTTAAAGCATATGAAGAACCCAGAAGATATAGATAATCCAAATTCCCAAATCAAAAAAACAGAGGAGACACAGAACTTAGAGCAATTAAACAAAGAAGTAATCACAAACAACAAGATCAAGTCTCAGGATATAAAGGACATGAAGAAGACCCTAGAAGAGCATAAAGAAGATTTAAAAGAAGAAATAAAAAAATAGATGAGCTTATGGAAATTAAGCTGTTGATCAAATTAAAAAGAACCTGGAAACACATAGCAGCAGAATAGATGAACTTGAAGAATGAGTAAGTGAAATGGAAGAAAATGTTTTGGAGAGTGAAAGTACAAAAGAACAAATGGAGAAAAAATTTGGAAAATTTGAAATGCATCTCATGGATATGATGGACAAAATGAGACTCATCTTAGAACCAGACACACAAAGAAATTGAAAGTGAAAGGATGGAAAAAAATATTCCATTGCAAGCTACAACTAAAAGAAAGGAGTAGCAATATTAATCTTAGATAAAATGGACTTTAAATGCAAGGATGTTAGGAGAGACAAAGAAGTTCACTATATACTAATAAAAGGGACAATTCAACAAGAAGAAATAACAATCATAAATGTTTATGCACCCAATCAAGGTGCACCAAAGTACATGAGAAAAACATTGACAAAACTGAAGGAAGCAATAGATGTTTCCACAATAATTGTGGGAGATTTCCATACATCACTCTCTCCTATAGATAGATCAGAGGTCCAATAAGGAAAATGAAAATCTAAACAATGTGATAAATGAATTTGACTTAACAGACATATATAGAGCATTACATCCCAAATCACCAGGATACACATTCTTTTCTAGTGATCACAGAATTTTCTCCAGAAGAGATCATATCCTGGGCCATAAAACAAGCCTCAACAAATTTAAAAAGACTGAAATTATTCAAAGCACATTCTCTGATCACAATGGAATACAATTAGAAGTCAATAACCATGAAAGATTTAGAACATTCACAAATATCTGGAGGTTAAACAACAGACTCCTAAACAATCAGTGGGATAAAGAAGAAATACCAAGAGTAATTGCTAAACATCTAGAGACGAAAATGAGAGCACAACATATCAAAACTTATGGGATGCAGTGAAGGTGGTACTGCCAAGGAAATTTATAGCTCTAAATGCATACATTAAAAAGGAAGAAAGAGCTAAAATCAAAGAACTAATGGAATAACTAAATGAACAGCATACTAATCCTAAACCAAGCAGAAAAGAAATAACAAGGATTAAAGCAGAAATAAATGACATAGAGAACAACATAAACAAACAAAAAAAATAGAGAATAAATAACACCAAAAGATGGTTCTTTGAGAAGGTCGAGATTGACAAGCCCCTAGCTAGAAAGCCAAATTCAAAGAGAAGACCCAAATAAACAAAATAAATGAGAGAAACAACATTACTGTGGATCCCGAAGAAATTGAAAAAATTATGAGAACACTATGAACAACTGTATGCCCACAAACCAGATAATGTAGAGGGAATGGACAATTTCCTGGAAAAACATGAACAACCTAGACCGACCAGAGAAGAAACAGAAGACCTCAACTAACCAATCACAAGCAAAGAGATCCAACCAGCCATCAAAAAGCTTCCCACAAATAAAAGCTCAGGGCCAGATGGCTTCACTGGGGAATTCTACCAAACTTTCCAAAAACAACTGACACCAATCCTATTTAAACTCTTTCAAAACACTGAAGAAAATGGAAAACTACCTAACTCATTTTATGAAGCTAGTATCACTCTAATACCAAAACCAGGTGAAGATGCTACAAAAAAGGAAAACTACAGACCAATCTAACTCATGAATATAGATGCAAAAATCCTAAACAAAATACTTGCAAATCGAATCCAAAGACGCATTAAAAAAATCATACACCATGACCAAGTGGGGTTCATTCCAGGCATGCAAGCATGGTTCAACATAAGAAACTCAATGTATTACAACACATCAACAATTCGAAAGGGAAAAATCAAATGATAATCTCAATAGATACTGAAAAAGCATTCACCAAAATCAAGCATCTTTTTTGGATAAAAACACTTCAAAAGATAGGAATTGAAGGAAACTTCCTCAATATGATAAAAGGCATATATGAAAAACCCACAGCCAGCATAGTACTCAATGGTGAGAGACTGAAAGCCTTCCCTCTAAGATCAGGAATGAGACAAGGATGCCCACTGTCACCATTGTTACTCATCATTTTGCTAGAAGTGCTTGTTAGGTCCAGAGCCATTCAAGAATCCACAGAATGCAGCAAGTCACGGTTTAGCAAGTTTCAGGTTTATTAGAGGAAGAAAGCAGGTGGGAGCCATCAGAAAAGAAAGGAAAAAATGGCTCCGACCCTCTTTCTGAGAGCAGCAATTTTTAAAGGAAAAACCCACGTGGGGAGGGAAGGGTGTTGGGGGAGGAGGGCGCCTGCTGGGTGCATCCTGTGCCTTTGATTCGGCAAGTGACTATCAATTTCTAGGCTGACAGGTTGTTAGGATTCTAGCCCATTATTCTTCTCAGAAAAGCAGCTGTGTTATCTATCTAGGGAGAGCAGGCCTTTTGCCTTTACCCGCCTTTTGGGGCTGGGGCGCCAGTGTGTCCGAAACTGTCTTGAACAGCCTTCATTCTTCAGTTTATGGGGCACCTGGTATCTATGAGATAAGCAGCAGGGCTCCTGGATCAGACATTCCTTCTATACGTTAAGACTCTTTTCTGGGTTCTGACATTCCTGCCTTTTATTTTTAATAAAAAATGGGTATGGGTTTGGGTAGAATTTTGGGTTAGTGCTTTAACTTAGCTCAAAGCAACCTTTATAGGGAAAAGGGACATTGCACTCCTCTCTTAGCTGCTTCTAGCTGGACGTGGACGGAGTTGGGGAAGAGTTGCTTTGAACTAAGTTTTAGCATTATTAGATTGATGTTTGGATATCTTCTGCTGGAACCGGCTGGTAGTGAGGCTTTTCCTGCGGCAGGAGAAGATTTTTAATTTTTCGTTGTAGCAGGAGAATGTTTTTGGAGTTTTGCTGGTTAGTCACGGTTGCTATTGACCTACTGATAAATTTAATTAGACATTGTAAAAGGTAAGGAGCAAAAAGGAAAATTAATATAAGGATAATTACTGGCCCCATAAGAGGGTGTAGAAGAGCTTGAAGAGGCATAGAGAAGAATGAAAGAAAAATTTAGAGAAAGTTTTACTGAATATTGCATAGAAAAGAATGAAGATTTGAGAGAAAGTTTTATTGAATATTTCTTACTTAGACTTACTCAGCAATTAAATTTCTCCTTTTTATGAGACATTTTCTTAGTTTTAAGAAATGGTATCTTGTGAGCATTTTCTATAAAGGGGTAAGAGGGTGGAGGTTTTTTCTTGTAACCACTTTTTGCTGAGCAAGGGTTAATAAGTTAAAGATACAATACAGGCAATAATTAAGACAAACAAGTGATAAGCAGAATACAAACTATGGTAATAAGGGCTATTTTCTATTTTTATGGTAACTTCATTAACCACTTAGAAAATGCATTTACTATAATTTTAACATTATTATTTTGCATATGATTTAATATTGAAGACACATTGTTATATTTATTTGGTATATATGTGTAGCACTGAATGCTAATGAATGCTCAAGTTTTTCCTGAGCTGCATTGGGTGTTAAGTTTACGATACCATACATGCTGTCCCCTCACAAGATCAGGCCTTAGTGTTAATTATGTTTTTAGGTTTCAACCACATCACACTGGCAGTTACAGATCTGGGAGGGATCTTCTTTGTAGAGTTGTAGCGCAGTATTTTTGGTCTTCTGGGAAGCAGGACGGTGGACTCCAGGGTTCCACTGGGCTGTTTCACAGCACCCTCTGACATCCTGCAGCAGAGCTAGTCTGGAGGCAGTGTTCACCAAAAACCTTAAGTGATTGAGTCTTTTTTGGCACGCAGAGGCAAAGGTGCCTGTAATAAAAGGTGTTTTCAGTAACAGGATGTGTCCATTTACTTCTGGAGCACGTCCATGTGATGTGGTTGACACTTTTATAGTTTTAGTGACTACAGAAATGGGTTTTACCAAAAACTCCGATGGGGAGAGAGCATGCAGGCACAGTACTAGGAGCTTGGTTTAAACATGCAAGCACTTCAATTAAAATAGAAGCTTCATATTTTTACTAGGGTTATGTTAGATGATGGGTACAACATAATTTATATACCTGCCTTGTTTCTTTTTAAAAGTGTTTCTTTGTTGAAGATGAAGTTTTGACTGGTAGCTAACTGCAAGCACTTTTAGAGAAGCATTAGAGTAAAACAATGTAACTTACAAGAAAATTTGGCTGTTTTTGTGACAGATAACACTTTAAAAATAACTGAAATTATAACTAGCAGTACAACATTGTTGTTTGATGTTATGCACCTCAGTAACCAAAAGGTTAGAAATTTCTAATTTTTATAACATTGTCTAAACATTTCTTTTGCAACTTATAACATATTACATGAATTTAATCATTTTTGGTAGTTTATTTATTTATTTATTTTTCATTAAAGTTAAGCGAAAGACTTAGCTCTTATAAAAGTGAGAAGACAATATTTTTAGACAACTAAGGATACGATAGAATTAACATGGAGTGCAATAAATTATTTTGATAGAACAGACTTTTTGCCTTTTACATTGATTATTTAGGACAGCATTTTATAATATTTTACTAAAAAAAAGATAATATAGGTGTTAACTTGTTAGAATATTGCTAAATAATTAAAACATTTTAGTTAATGCACCCTGAAATAGTAATAAACAATTTTTGGCAAGCATTACTGAAATGTATAGGTGTTACATTGTTTCTCTTAAAAAAATACACACAATGATTTAACTTTGCGTGAATTTTGAAATTCGTGAAAGTATTTTGTTTTCTTAGTTTGTTATAGTTTTATAGCTCTACAAATATGTTGATTACTATATTACTGAACAAGGGTGCAGTTACGAATAGGCTTCATAATCTTATATAACAATTATTAAATTAGAGTATTTGAGAGGGTTTTGCTGTTTGCCATTTTATG
>PVKY010009238.1:0-13439 GCA_004027775.1 Bradypus variegatus
ATAAGCGAGTCCAGGACGCGGCTCGGGCTCCCAGGGGTGTCGGGAGCGGAACGGGGTGGCGCTGCGTGGGGCGGCGTTCGGACCTGGGGGGTGGAAACGGTCCCCACCGCCTCATGTCAAGGTGGTTGTTGCCTTACGGGTGCTCCGCCATAATTAGAGCTAAATTTATGACTATTTTAAAAATAAAAAGGGACCTGGAGGGGAGGTGACCGGTGGCGGTGGGGAGTGGGGGGGCGGGTGAGAGGTGGGTGCCACAGCGGCCCCGGTTGCGCTGCCGCCCCCCAGCTCTGTGTCCACAGCGAGGGGCCCCTCTGGGGGCGGTCCCGTGAGGGACACGTGAACCCCTCAGCCCCCAGCCCGGCTGCGGGTGCCCCCAGGTGCCATCTGCAGCGCCTCGGCCTCGCCCGGGGCTCCCCCTGCAGAAACCGCCGCTCTGGGTCCCGGGGGGAGGGCGCAGGTGCAGGAGGGCGGCGCCCCCACCCGCTCCGGGCCCCGCGCTGCCCAGTCACCTCCCGGGAGCTCCTGGCCGGCAGCCGGGGCCGCGACAGGATGGGCGGGAGGCCCTCAAGCCCGCTGGACAAGCAGCAGCTGCGGGGTGAGCCGGGTGCGGGGTCCGGGTGGGTGTCTGTCTGCCCCCCGACAGCGCACGGGGCCTGGTCCTCGGCTGTCTGAATTCGCACGTGAGTTGGCGCCCTGGGCTGTACCTGCAGGGTCGGGCGCCGGATTCGGGCAGGGTTTGGGGTGGGATAGGGCAGGGGTCCTCCCGGCCAGAGATGCCCAGGGACCGAGGCCGAGAGGGGCTGCAGCTGGACTTGCCGTGAGCGCCCGCCCTGGGGACCCACGGGGTGGGGGTGGGGTGCAAAGCATGAGGAGAGGGAAGGGGGCAGCCTGGGGGTCCCTCGAGGGAGCCCTGGGTGGGGGTGGAGTTGGCAGCGGGAGACGGGAGGAGTGTGAGCTGAGGCCTGGGTGTCTTGGGAACAGTCAAGTTCACATGTGGCCCCGCAGCTTTCTGTGGCCTGGGGCCCAAAAAACAAGAAAATAGACCCTGCCTTAGGCCACCATTGTAAGGCCTCAGTGAGCTGTGCTACAAGCTTGGGCACTTTTATCTTTAGTGGCTTAAAGAAGATAATGAATCATTTCTCTCTCCAGTCGAGGGGAGTGAGGCAGGCAGACTGGTAAACGTTACCGCCCCAAGCTCCTGCTATCTCGTGGCTCTGCTGTGTGTTGCTTGGCTCATGCTGTGACCTTGGGCACATCATGGCTGCTGGAGCTCCAGCCTTTGGGTCCACATTCCAGGCAGCACGATGGGAGCTTGTTTAACATAGACAAGTGCACACATCTCAGGGGAGCAGCTTGCAGATCTTAAACACCCATATTTAACCTGCCTGATCGGGGTGCAGGACCCTGCTGGGGAGGGGCTTTTAAAAGCTCCAAGGTATCTCCCCAGGTAAGGGACACAAGGAAACTTTTGGGGTGAGGCATCTGTTCATTACCCTGATTGTTGCATGTGTCGTGCTTGAGAAAATTGGGCTGTAAGTACAACGAAGTGCAGTTTCTTGCACATCGAGTGTAACTTAGCGAGGACAGCTGAAGGCAGCGGCAGGCCAGGGGTGTCTGACGTCGGGCACATCATATTGGGCAGCTCCGGGGTGAGGGTGGGAGCCCGGGTGGCTTCCTGCGCCCCTGCCCTCCCCGGCCGCCTCATGTCCCCGGTCCCTGCAGCCCAGGTGGACACGCTGCTGGGGAAGTTCCTCCCCGGGTACCGCCGGCAGCTGGCGGCCTCCGTCCTGCAGCAGATCTCCCGTGAGCTGGGCCCCCAGGAGCCGGCCGGGCGCCAGCTACTGCGCAGCAAGGTGGGCAGGGGCCGCAGGGGCGGGGCGGGGAGAGGAGGACCGGGAGGGGAGGCTGCGAGGGTGAATGGCCTGGAGCTGCTGCACGTCGCAGGCGCCGGCATCTTGCGAACGCCCTGGGGCTTCGACCACGTCCTTCGCTCGGCCCCGGGTCCCTCGGCCCTCCCGTGGCAGCAGCTGGTGAAGCGGGGGTCCCTGCCTCTCTCAGGAATCAGAGATTCCCCACGACTCCAACACCGCTTCTCCCAGCTGCGCCTGCTCCGGGGGTGGGGGGTCCCCAGCACCGAGGATGGGGCCCCTCCCGCCGGGGTCTCCCTGCCCCGTTTGGATGTCAAGGGCCTGGACATCGGTCCCACGTGCAACCTCCGCCAGTGGGCCGCGGGCTCTCGTTTCAACATTGCTGCTGTGAAAAGCTCAGAGAATCACTTAAACTCCCGGCCTTCCACCCTCAGAGCCAAAGCCTTACAAGTGCAGTTAATTTTTCAACTATTTGTCAGCACCCACTGTGCTTCGGGCCCTGCTCTGGGACCCGGGGATGAGACAAAACACACAAAAACCAGGTGGGCAGTGGTGAGAAGACTTCAGCGAGGCCGTTACCCGGAGGTCTGCAGAGGGGCTGCCACCAGCCCCACGACCCAGCCGTCCCACCCGTGTGTGTTAGCTACTGCCGCGTAACAAGGGGGCTAGCACAACACACGCATTGCCCCCAGCCTCAGGGGCCCCCAGGCTGCAGTGGGGGCACTGGCCAGGCTGAGGCCCCTTTGAGGCTTAACAGGGTGGGGGACCCTTCCGAGGTTGCTCCCAGGGGCCTGCCTGGCTCTGGCCGTTGCTCAGCTCGGTTCCTTGCCCCGAGGGCCCCTCCTGAGGGTGGGAGGGAAGCCCTGGGCTCAGTGACCATCACCACCATGGCCGGACCGCAGCCCTGACCCCGCCAGCCCCTCCCGCAGAAGCTGCCCCGCGTCCGTGAGCACCGAGGGCCCCTGGCCCAGCTGCAGGGCCGTCCGCCCCGGTGGCAGCTGAGCTTCTGCGTCCTGCGTGGGGACGGCCACCTGGAGTGGTTCAGCCACCAGGAGGTGAGCAGCCCGTCCCTCCCGTGGGCTTGGGACCCTCGCCCGGCGTTTCTCAGCCACCGTGCCTCCTTCACCCCGTGCTGCTGGCTGGGGCAGTAACGGCTCATCCTGCCCCCTCCCTGCGGGGCGGGTTAACTGAGGCCTGGGCCTGTCCCTGGCAGTTCCCCGGATGCCTTTCATAGGAATTCGAAAATGGGGGCAAGCCCCTCGGCGCGGCGGCCCTCACGGGGTACACCGTCCTGACGTCGCAGCGCGAACACCTGCATCTGCTGGCGGCCCTGGGCCCTGACTCCCCGGGTAAGGCTCCGGGGCCCACAGTGGGGCACTTCGGGTATTTGGGCTGGCCCCCCACCCAGGGCCAGAGGCCCCACCCAGTGGAACAACCAAACGGTCTCCAGACACCAAGTGTCCCCCAGGGGCCAAACCACCCCGTGAGCACTCCTGTTCCAGAGCGGGATCTCAGGGCCGGGTCTAAGGGCAAAGGGTGGAGGCGGTAAAGCAGGTGTTGGCACAAGGCAGGAGGAGGGCCCAGCCCCCCTGGTGCAGCCCAGTGGCTCGGACCCTGGGTCCCATGAGTGTTCAGTGCAGGGCCGCGTGCTCAAATCCGTGGATTTCCGAGCCCACCGAGAAAGGAGGCCGACCAGTGCAGCTACAAGCTGTTTATCAGGGAAGCTTTGGCAAGGCTGCCTGGAGGGGACGTCCGTCACAGCAGGCCCGGCAGAGGGAGCCGCCAGAGGGGAACATGGCAAGGGGAAAACTCCCAAACTCAGCGGGGAGAGGGGAAAGGGGTGCTCAGGTGTATCCCCAACAGGGGGCCTCTGGGCCAGGGAGCACCAAGGGGCTGACGTGCGGCACCCTATGGATGAGTTTTATCTCACGATGGCAGGCAAGAGGGCACAGTTTCACAGGGTACACAGCAGGTGAACTCTGAAGTGCTCAAGTGGCTTATCTGGCCTATTTTAAAAAACAACTGTATGTGCAAGAATTTGCATTTGGCATCGTTGGCCTTTTCTGAGAAGCAGCAGCACACAGGACCGAGGTCACCTCGTCCACTCCTGTCCCACGGCCCCCGTGCTTGGGGCAGCAGGCAGCACATCCCAGGCTGCCCCTCTTCACAAGTGGGGAAACTGAGGCCGCAGAGCCCCCTGCCCATGAATCCTGCAAAGATGGAGCCACAGGCCCGGTCTGCAGAATCACAGTGCTGCTGAAAACCGCAGAGTCCACCCAAATGCCCACCCACAGGCTCAAGGAAATACCTTAGGGCCCAGCCCCTCGGAAGGAAACTGCACCCGCTGGAATGGCCACCTGTGTGGGTCAGCCAAACAGCCAGTTACAGACCAGGAAAAATCCCATCTTGTGACAAGAACACACCCCATGTGGCTTCGTGCAGATTTAAAAATCTGGAGTAATGTCTCATAAACGGTCAACAGTTGCTATTGCATCTGGGGGCTCAGATTATCACTGGAAATCAGAACGACACACTGAGGACTCGGGAGACCCCAGATAAAGCAACGAGATATAAATCCACTCCTTCGGTCCCCCAACACCTCCAGGTGGTCGACCTTGTTATCTGCCACACTTTAGAGGCAAGAGAACTGGGGTCAGAGATAGACACGTGCACCCTAGTCGGAGAGCTGAGCAGCGGCTGGCCTGTCTGCTCACGTGCTGGTGGCTGTCTTGAGGCTGAGTCTGGGGGGTGCTGCGGCTGGGAAGGAGGCCCCCCAGGACTGGGCCCAGGCCCGGTGTCAGCTTGTCAGGCAGCCATCCTGCCAGGGGCTGCTCCACGCTGCAATCTGAGTATTTTCTCCTCGTGAGTGAATGATTGCAGATGAATGAATGAATGAATGAGGACGCCCCGCTCTTTCTGCTTCCAGGAGACCCAGCTGAGGAGCCCGACCCCCTCGCGGCCGAGCCCCCCAGCTTCCCCGTCTTCCTGCACCACCCGTTCCGCAGGCCCCTCTGCTTTTCGGCGGCCTCCGAGGAGGCGCAGCGGGCCTGGGCACGGGCCCTGCAGGGCGGCATCCGGCTCCGCGGCACAGGTGGGTCCCTGCAGGGCTTGACCCCACTGGCCGTGGGCCTCTCAGAGCCCCGATTCCTTACCTGCAGGAAGGGTTGCTGGGGGCGACAGAGGGGCCGGCGCTGTGAGGAGGTCCGTGCACGGGCGGCATCCTGGAGGAGGGGGTGTGGAGGCTGGGGCTGGAGGCAAGGAAAGCAGAACCGAGGCGCACGGCTGCGCAGGTTGCTCACTGTACAAACGGACCCACGTCGGCGGCAGCTGGGGCCGCAGTCCCGCCTGAGCGCGGCTGCCTCGTGGGCTGGGGGTGGTTCTGGGAAGCTGTTCCCTTTGCTGGAGCAAAGGTGCGGACCCGGGGAGGGGTAGGCCTGGGGAGGGGGCGGCGCGACTGAGCCCGCCGCAGTCCTGCAGCGCAGCCCGGCCCCCGCCGCCCGGGCCTTCCTGGATGCCGTCCAGCTCTACCGGCAGCGGCAAGGCCACTTCGGCCACGACGACGTGACCCTGGGCTCGGACGCCGAGGTCAGTGCCCCGCGAGGTCGTGCCCCCGGGACCCGCGGGACCCCTCCGGCCGGCCCCGCCCCACGGCCGCCTCCCCGCAGGTGCTGACGGCGGTGCTGATGCGGGAGCTGCTGCCGGCGCTGCGGGCCCAGGCCCCGCCGGGCCTGCGGGGGAACGGACGCGCCCGCGCGTGGGCCTGGACCGAGGTACGGGGGTGGGGAGGGGGCGGCGAGGCGCGGGAGGGCGGGACTGTCGCCTGAAACCCTCCCCCGTCTCCCCTCTGGCCCCCCCAGCTCCTGGACGCCGTCCACGCCGCCGTCCTGGCCGGGGTCTCCGCGGGGCTCCGCGTCTTCCAGCCGGAAAAGGACGAGCTGCTCGCGGCGCTGGAGCGAGCGATCCGCCCCGACGTGGACCAGACGCTGCAGCTGCGGGAGCGCATGGCCGGGGGGCTGCGGCGTGAGGCCCGACCGGGTCGGGGTCTCCGTGTGGGCGGGGCCTTTGTGGGCGGGGCGGGGCCTCTGGGTTGGGTGGGGAGGGGCTATGGGGAAGTGACCGGAGGAGCGGGAAGCGCGCGTGCGCGGGGACGGGTGCCCCTCGGAACCCAGACTCGAGTTCGAATCCTGCTGCGCCGCGCACCTTCGGGCCGGTCCCGGCCGTACTCGGAGCCGGAACCTCAGTTTCCGCATCTGTAAAACGGGGTGTTGCAGTCCTCCCGGCGGAGGAGACCCCAGGCCTGTGTCTTCCGCCCCCAGCCAAGGTCCAGGCACCCCTGGAGTCGTGCCTACGCAGGGAGGTGGACCCGCAGCTGCCCCGGGTCACTCAGGCGCTGCTGGGCACCGTGCGGGCCGCGCTTGCCGCGGTGCGGACCCTTCTGGCGCAGGGCATGGACCGCCTGCTTCGCCACCTGCGCCGGAACCCCTCGGGCGCGCGGCTGCGCAGGGAGGTGAGCTCCGTGCTTTGGGGTCCATCGCCCGCAGGCCGCGCGTTTGCGGCACGAACGACGCCTGCGACGTTTCTGCTGGAAACTCTGAATTTGTCCCCTGCTGCCTTTTGCTCATTGTGGGCTTGGTGGATCCACGCGGCCACCCCTGCCGGGGGGTCAAGAGTGACAGGACAGAAGGGTTCTGTCCAGAGCCTTCCCCGGGCCCCTGTGCCCCCGTCTTGTCCACCGTCTGCTCCCCTCCTTGGCTGTGAGCCCTTGAGGTTGGGGACCGGGTGGGGTCACCTCACTTCTGCAGCCGCAAGGCCCAGCGCCAAGGGGCGCTGGGCGGGGGTGGGGTCCAGCAGGGCGGCCGTGTGCCCACTTCCCCTCGGCCGTGCCAGCGCTGAGTGTTATCATTTTTTCAGTTTTTCCCATTTTATAGCCGTCAGGGCACTTCACTCTTGCGTGATGATGCTTTCTTCGGCGATGATTGAGGGGACAGGGTTGCCATTCCCACATCTCCTTTGAGGCACTGGCTGTGGGCTCCCAGGCCCTGCTTTTCCACTGGCCCTGGGCATTTTTCTTACCCGAACACAGGTTTACTCTTTCGGGGAGATGCCGTGGGACCCGGAGCTGATGGAGACTTGCTACCGTGAGGCCGAGCGGGGCGGGGGTCACCTGGGGCAGCTGGCCATGCCATTTGGCTTCCAGGGGACACAGAGCCTGGTGTTTGGGGCCCAGGACCTCGCTCAGCAGGTGAGGGGGCGCAGGGGCCACATGTGTGTTGGGGAGACCTCGAGGACCGAGTCGGGGCTGGGCCTCCCTCCTGGATTCCCAGTGCGGTGGGGATATGAGGTCACCCGGCAGTGACCAGGCTGTGACCGCCGAGTGGTCGGGGCTGTGGCAGAGAGCACCAGGGTGACGTGGGAGCCCCAAGGAGGCACCTGGTCTACCCCCAGGGTCACAGAAGCTTCCTGGAGAAGGGGACTTCCAAGCTGGGATGGCAATGGGAGGAATGGGAATGGGGCGTGTCCCAGGTCGAGGGGAAGGTGGGGAGGTGGGAGGCTGGACTGAGGTTTCAAGGGAGGGTGGAGTGATGGGAGAGGGGCCAGCGGTGTGGCTGGGGGGAAGGCACAGGGCCCTGAGCACTGGGCTAAGGGGCCAGGCTATGTCCCCAGGGCAACGGGGAGCCACAGTGGTGTATGAGCAGGGGAGGGTCATGGGGTGAGCCAGGACAGAGGAAGCAAGAGTGGGGTCAGCTGAGGGGAGGCCGGGGCAGCATTGAGGTGGGCAATAGGGAGCCTGGGCTGGGGTGGGGGCTGCTGGGTGGGAAGAGGTGGTGGGGATCTGGGAGGCCAAGGGGGCAGGGCCTGTGATGGACGTGCAGGTGAGGGAGACAGATCAGACATCCCTGGCACAGTTGTTCAGTTTGCACACTGCACAAGGGTGCTCAGCCGGGGGACTGAACTCCAGCAGCCGTCTACCCACCTGGGTGGACCCTGGGTCGGGGGCTTTCTGCCGGTTTGCATGAGGTTCCCCACAGACCGGGCCTCACTCCTGAGAGGAGGCTCAAGCTGTTTCCTGACATGTGGAGGAGGAGGTTGGGGAAGAGGCCGGTCTGGACAGGCCGGATGCTGGAGGGGTTCAGCCAAGCATTCTGGGGCTCAGGAGGCCACAGCACGGATTTGGGGTCACCCCAGCTCCTCCTCCCACAGCTCATGGCCGATGCCGTGACCACCTTCCTGCAGCTGGCCGACCAGTGTCTGACCGCAGCCTTGGGCTGCAGCCAGGCCATCCAGCAGCTGGAGAAGGTCCGGGGGCGCGTGCTGAAGGTGAGGCCTGCGGGGCGCCAGCGGTGGGCAGGCGGTCAGACAGGCGCTGGACCGGCTGCTCGGCTGTGCCCCACAGAAGCTGGAGTCAGACGGCGGCTCGGCGCAGAGCAGGTTCGTCCGCGAGTGGCTGCTGTGCATGCTGCTGCCCTTTGCGCTGCACCGGCTGGGGCCGAGCTGCCAACCGGTGAGCCCGTGGGGGCCTCCTCCCTGTCGCCGTGAGCAGCGTGCATGGGGACGTCACCCTGTGCGAGACGTGCAAAGGCCCTGCAGTGGCGCAGCTGGAGAGCGGGGAGTGGGGGCACTGGCAGGGCCGGGCGCAGAGCAGGGAGGCTGGTTTGGGGTCAGCAGGACCCTCCGGCCACAGGGAGCCAGTGGCTGGGGAGGGGGCACCTGGGCTGGCCCCAGCGAACCCCACAGCAGTCCTGGGGAGCAGGGTCCCGGATCCCCTTGGCAGATGGGGAAACTGCACAGAGCGGTTGAAACGCTTGCTGAAGGGCCCCCAGCGGTCAGGCCAAGGCTGGGGCTCGAGCCCAGGTTGCAGCCAGCCAGCGCCTCACCGCCCTGGGTCCAGGAGCTGCCGGACGATGAGGGGGATGTCCTGGCCAGGTGCGGCCAGGCTCTGACCGTCGAGGGTGTCTATGAGGACGTTGTCCGGGGAGTTCTGCTGCAGAGAATCGACCGAGGTGGGCTCTGAGACCCCTGTCACTTCTCACTTCCTCCAAACACTTGCCCTCTGACCTAGGGTCGGGGCTGGACATGGGTCGGGGGTCGGGGAGCCCAGAGGCAGTGATGGAGGCTCCCTGAAGGAGGGGGCAACAGGGTGAAGCTATGAGGAATGCGTAGGAGTTTCCAGGATGGAAAGAAGGCAGAATTCAAAAACCGAGGCCAGAGATGTAATTTTATTTATTCATTCAACAACCACTCCCTGCTTTTCCCTGGGCTGGCACTGGAGTCTCTGATTGTGCTTGGACTTGGGGCTCCTAGGCTCCGACGTGAAACCAGAAATGTCTCCTCTGCCTCCCAGCCTCAGCGGTCACTTGCGTGAACATGTAATTGTGATCCCCTCATCGTGGGATTCGGACAATGTCAAGAGCATACACTGGCCACACAGGGCGTGGTGGGGAACGAATGCAGTTTAGACTTTATTGTGCAGGCAGTAGGGAGCCATGGAGGGTGTGTGAGCAGACTGGAAACCGGGGAGAGGCTGAGGGCACGGTCCTGGGCTGTAGGATGGGTGGGAGCAGGGGTGCAGAGTTGGCCTGGGTGTCGCTGAGTGCTCGAGCAGGGACCCAGGAGAGCAGGGTGAGAGGAGGGAGAGACCCAGAGGCAGGGAGGCCCCAGGGCTCCCAGGTTCCCATCCTCGGTTGACTTGCACTGGGGGCAGTGGGGTCACAGTGTAGAGTGGAGAAGTGGGCACCACGTGGGGCTAGGCACAGGTGGGCCCCAGCTGAGGCCCCTGCTGCTGCCTCTGACCCTGTGGCCCCTGAGAAACCACGTGGAGGCCCTTGGAAGCCAGGAGGGTTGGGGCCTCTTGTTTCAGAATTGGAGAAGGCCCTTGGGGCCAGCAGCGTGTCCTGTGTCCCGCATGGCTGCTCAGAGGCTCCGTGGGACCAGAGGCGACCAGGTGAGGGCCTCGTGCACCCTGAGCTCTGCCAGTGGCACCTGTGCAGTTTGGACGGCCACAAGTGGGGTCACACAGGGGGACAAGGGCGGTGGGGAGTCACGGAGGGTGCCTGAGCTGTGCAGGGTCCCTCGGTCCTCTGGAGACGAGGTGGTGATAAGTTGATGTCCCACCTCATGTTGCCAAGACCTCACGGGGCCTCTCCCAGCGGCACTAAAACCAGAAGGGGAGGGTGGATGGTGGGACCCTCTGGTTTGCTGCCAGCGGAGGCTCTACGGGGGGCTCCCTGTTGGATTGGGGGTGGCATAGCGGCTGAGGTGGCTCAGTTGGTGCAGTGCCCTCGGCACCAGCCCTGGAGATGGAAATGTATCACAGACACTTCCCAAAATGGGGCAGGAGACAGCTGCTCCAACTTGGCAGGGGGGTTGCAAAGTGGATGTTCGGCGCCCAGGATAGAGGCAGGGATCTGGGGGGCTCACAGCCTGGTGCCCTCCATGAAAGCCTCGTGAGTCCACCAACTAAGCTGCTCCGTCCTCCTCACCGTGGAGACCAGAGATCCTGCATGCCTGCTCTCAGCTGCTACTCTTCAGGGTTATTTGTTATGCGGCAATAGCTAACTAGTACACCCAGCAAAGTCCAGGGCAGCATCTTGTAATCAATCCACAAACATGGCTGCAGCTAAACTTGGGAAATTCACAGTGACTCGGAGAAATGAAGAAGTTCTTAGGAAGACTTCTGGGTGTCACAATATTTGGGGATCTGCAGTTGGGGAGAGAGATGGCGGATGGTTCCCTAATCTATTTAACTGGAACCCAACTGGTGGTATTTTGTTTCTAGTTTTTCGCACTGACAGCCAACATGTCAAACAACAACCGAGCACTCCTCAGGCGAGCGCAGGTGCTGGGGGTGACTCCCCAGAGGCAGCTCCTGAGGGCCGTGCACACACGTCTGTCAGGGGCCCTGCATCCCCCCCAGCTGAGTGGCCCCGTCAGGCGACTCGGAATCTCCCAGCCCTTCTGGGTGGAGAACGGAGTGGTGGTGGCTTTCGGAGGAGCCTGTGCCCTGTGAGAACGCGGCTGAGCATTTGGGGTGTATCCAGGGTCTCTCCTCACCCACCTCGGCTGTGTGCACCCAGAAGCTCCCGCTTGCCCTTGCCGTGTCCTCTCTGTCACGCTCATGTCGCCTCCCACTCTGCAGATGAACACATCGGGGCTCAGAGAGGGGGAGGGATGCACCCCCCTCGGGCAGACCCCAGCGCCGAGGCCCAGCCCGTCTGCCCACCGCCCCCTCAGAGAACATTCCGGAGCTGAATCTTCACCCGTGTCTGTCCTGGCTTCCTCCACATTCATGTCTACAAGTGGAATTTCTGGGACACATGCAAAGCATTTCAAGGCTTTTGTAATCCCTGCCTCACTCCCCTCCAGAAAAGCTGTGCTTTCCACACTCCCAGATGCAGCATTTGTGAGTTTTCGCCATATCCTTTCCAAACCCCAAGAATTTTCATAAAAGAAAAATAGTCTGTTAATTTCAACGACAAAAAAACTCAGTGACTTATATTGGTTCCTTTGATGAGTAAACTGAACTTAAATATGTTTACTGGCCATTTATGTTTGTTTGCTTTTAGTGAGTTACTGTTTGTGAGTTTCTCTCATTATTCTCCAGGAGAGTTCATCTTTTTCTTATTGATCTCTAACAACTCTTTGTATATTAAGCTATTAACACTTCGTTGAATGTTGCAAATATATTTTTCTCCACTTGCTGAGGGCCGTTTGGATTTGTTTACTCGCTATCAAGATTTCTGGCTGAGAGAGCAGCTTTTTCTGAGTTCCCTCTGCTTGCCAGAAAAGTCATCTGTTTCCTGCGGTTTGGCAAGTTCCCCGGTCACAGGCTTTCTGGCTGCTTCCGGGCGGGTTCCGGAGGGATTTCCACGCTGTTCTCCGGGCTCAGCTTCCATGTGCACCCCCCGGAGAGGCTCCCACCCCCCAGCCCTGCAGATTCCAGCCTCTCCCCAGAGATCCAGGTTTTCCTGGCTTCTCCCCCACCTCGCCCTCCCCAGAGACATTCGTGCCTCACAGCCTCGACGCGTGGGTCTTCTCTGGACCCCAGAAGGAGACGTGTTTTCTGCAAATGTTGCCGCTGAAAGACTTGGTCATCCTGCCCCCTTGGAGAAAAACCCCTATTTGCACTGGGGTACAAATCCCTCCGGGGTCTCTCTGGGTCGCAGGGAAGGGGCAGGACTTGTCGCCCTTGTCGTTTCCAGGAAATCCCCTTGCACAGGTGATTACTGCAGGAAAAAATAATGGGGCAGCTAGCAAAGCGGGGTAGGGGGACCCCGCGGCTCGCCGGCAGACCCAGGGCCGGGCAGGGGCGCTTCGGGTCGGGTCCCCGGGATTTTCCCGCTCGGGCCTCAGGCCGCCCCGACGGCCCCACGAACAGCCCCCGGAGCCCCGTCCTCGCGCCCACCCTGCGGGGCCCGGGAAGCCAAGCCCCCTCCCCGGCCGAGGGAACCGAGACTCAGTTCCATCGCGCCTCGGGCGGGGGTCCCGGGGTTCCGGGGAGCGCTCTGGGCCTTTAAGGCCGGCCGGGGGCGGGGCCGGCGGTGACGTCACGGACGCCCCTCCCCTTCCCGGGGCGCGGCGGGGGCGTGGCGTGGCGACCCCTTTAAGGCGCGGCCCGCGTCCGCCGGCAGAAAAGCGGCTTAAAGGCGACGCGTGTCGCGATGGCGGCGGCCCTGCGCGCGTCCCGGCGGCTCCCGGCGCTGCTGCTGCTGGTGCTGCTGCCGCCGTCGCCCCCGGGGGCCCCGCCGGGCGCCGCCGCCTCCTTCCCCGAGGAGCGCTGGAGCCCCGAGTCCCCCCTGCAGGCGCCGCGCGTGCTCCTCGCGCTCCTGGCGCGCAACGCGGCCCCCGCGCTCCCCACCACTCTGGGCGCGCTGGAGCGGCTGCGGCACCCGCGGGAGCGCACGGCGCTGTGGTGAGCGCGGGGGAGGCTGCGGGAGGCGGGGGGTCCTCAGTTAAAGCGCGGACCCGAGACGCCTGAGGGCGGCGCCAGCAGCTGCTGACGGGCTTCTGCAGGATTCCCCTTTAGACCCCCCGGCGAGGAGGGCCCTCTCGCCACCCGACGTTGCAGACGGGGAAACTGAGGTCGCGAGGGCAGCGTGTCCTGCCTCTGCCTCCCCGCCTGCGCTGACCGCCCCTCCGGCCGCAGGGTGGCCACGGACCACAATGCCGACAACACGACGGCCGTGCTGCGCGAGTGGCTGCTGGCGGTGAGGAGCTCGTACCACTCGGTGGAGTGGCGGCCGGCGGAGGAGCCCAGGTGAGGTGCCCGGCGCCCTGCCCAGGCCCCCAGGACCAAACAGCCCCGACCCTGCAGCCCACTCGGTGGCTGAAGCTGCTCAGACCCGCTCGCGGCATGGCAGGGGGGCCCCCGTCCTGCGGCCAAGCCTCTGCCCAACCCGACCCCAGCCAGAGCCCCTCTGTCCCTGTCCTCCTGGCGAGGACCCCAGCCCCTCCCACCTTCTGGGATTTATTCCTCAGCCCAGGCTCTGAGCCCAGCAGGACAGACTCCAAGTTTCCGAGGTCCCTCCGCCCCTGTCCAGCCAGTCTGGGCTTCCCCCACCCCTCCAAACTGCC
>PVKY010009239.1:0-13444 GCA_004027775.1 Bradypus variegatus
GGAAGGTAGGAGGGTGGCGGGAGGGGAGGGAGAGCTGAAGCCCCCTTCCCCAGCCCCGGCCCCTGGAGCTGAGCTGCTTTCCGCTAATTGGCGCTTTAACGAACCATGCTAAGGCTTCCTCCCCGAGCCTGGTCCCAGACAGATAATTAACAATGATTTTTTGGCTTCTGGGGGGCGGCTGGGAGGGAAGGGGGAGTGGGAAGAGGGCTTTTCTGGTTTTCTCGCTGTCCATGGGGATTTTCAAACCTACCCACTTTCGCCTCATTTGGAGAAGGAAAAAAAAGTGTTAATGGACATTTTTCTGCAGCTGAGAAGGACAATTTATGATAGAGGTGACAAACTTCATTTTAATGAGAGGCAAATTCCACTTTATTTTTAAACTAGAGATTTTTTTTTTCCCCTTTGCCTGTGGATTTTGGGCAATGCAAGTGAAGTCGTGGGGTCAGGCTGGCAGGACCTGGGGGCTGGTAGAGAGGCTTGGGGAGGCAGGTCAGATCCCCACCCCAGAGCTTCCATTTCCCGCACCCCCTCATTTCACACTCAGGGGGATTCTGGGAGTGCTTATGGCCTCCATTTATAGGTGAGGAAACTGAAGTTTAGGGAAGTTAAAAGAATTGCCTCAAATTGCTCTGGGAGTTTTAGGGTTCGTGGGGTAGGATTTGAACCCAGGCTGACTGATGCCAAACTTCACCCTCTTACTACCCTCTACCCTCTTACCCTCCCGCTGCTGAGCCCGAGGTGTAAGAGCCCAGTGAGGGTGGGACAGCCCACCCAGCTCCCTCTCAGGAAGAGGGAGGGGAGCTCAGCTTGGAGAAGCCAGGTGTAGTCTCCCAGCCACTGACCAGGCCCTGGCTCTGAGCCCCTGGGGGTGCACTGCCCCAGGAGGAGGCCCCTAGAGTTCCTCTTCCCATGGGGTGTGGGGATGCTGCTTGAATGTTCACAGCAGGCCTGAGGTGCCCAGTGGAGGTGGGTCTCTAAATGGGGGCTGGCCCCCCTGAGGATTCTAGCACAGACGAGCAGGGATGTGGCAACCTCCTAGACAGCCAAGCTTTCCTGAGAGAGCCTTGGAGGCAGGGACCAGGATGGGGCTTCTTTCCTATGTAACTGAAGAAGCACTGGCTCTCAGACCCTTGGTTTTCTAGCTCAGAGGAATCGATTGCGTACCCTCCACCCTGCCTCCCCCACTCCCACTTGGGACAGTGTGAAGAGTGAGGACATGAATGAAGACTTTAGAGTCAGACAGAGCTGGAGTCAAATCCCAGTCCTGCCTCTCATCACTGGAGACATTGGGCAAGTCCTTGTTTCTGCATCAAAAAAATGGGTTAATAATATAGCCTGTGGCTAGGGCAGCAAGGGGTATAAACACGATGCTATATGGTGTTATTTTATGTCACATATGTAACAGGTGCTGAAGAGTTGTTGTACCTCTAGGTCTAGCGTCCCTGCATGTCAAGGTTGGAAGGAAACTTCGGGCCCCTGGTTTAATCTCCACTCCAGAAGGGGGGTTCTTCCTCTACATCCCACCTCTATTTTGCCTGGTGCCCTCTCTGACCCTGTCTCACCCTAAGGCCGCAGTGGGTGTGAAGTGCTGGGTTAGAGGGCAAGGCTGTGGTGGTGGTGGGGGGACTTCAGCTTTCTGGGTGAATGGATGACGTCAGTCATCACGGGGGATGCCCAAGATGGGGACCAGCCCTCTACTTCAAGGCCCACCCTGCTGACCAATGCAGGCAGGGGCTGGGGGACGTGGCAGGTGCCTGGGTTCTCTCTCTGGCCATGGCAAGCAGCCTGCCCAGGCCAGGCTGGGCACTCAGGCCTCTGAGCTCTACCCCTGAATTTCTGAGCCCTGCCCAGGCCAATTCAGCTCAGGAGGGGCCAAGTGACTCCTGCAAATTGTGGAGGATGAGTTCTTTCCTGGGTCTGGAGCATGCTCGGATTTAAATCCCATTCTTCCTACTGGGTGACCTGGGCAAACCTTCTACCCTCAGAGCCTCAGTTTCCTCATCTGTAAGTGGCAGCAGTGATTGGTCCCTCTGGGCAGTGGTGATGTTGGTGAAGCCCCATCCAGCACCCAGCACTTAGTAGGTTCTGTCCCTGGAGAGAAGGCACTGGTTTCAGGGCCTGCCATTTCCCTGGGTGTAAGCCTGAGAGGAGGTGCCCAAGAGGTGCCCTCCCAGCTGAGATCACCAAGGGGTATTTGCCCTCTGGGCCTCAAGCTCCAGATCACCTGTCTTCCAATCCTAGGGACCCCTATCTTAAGCTCCCTAGTCAGGCATATTTGACCCCAGATCCTAGTCCCAGCTTATTGGCTGTGTGACTGTGGGTAAGTCACTAAACCTTGCTGAGCCTCAGTTTCCTTATATGAAAAATGGGGCAGGTCAGAATGAAACAAGCTCACATGTGTCAAGCACTTAGCCCAGCATGAGCACCTAAGGAAGGGGAGGTCTGATGTGACTTCCCTGCCTCATAGAAGGAGCTGCTGATGGTGGCTGTGTCAGGCCCTCCCGGCCCCTCCTTCCCAGGGAACATGTCTGCTCTTGGTGTGGGACGTGGGACAGGGGTAGGGGCACAAGGCAACTGGGTAACAGCTGTCTGGCTTGGCAGGTGTGGGAGAGGGGTGTCTGGTGCTGGCAGGTGTGGGTCGCTGTCCACCACGGGTGGGGTGGGGGCTGAGAGAGGCTTGGTTCCCTTCCCCCATCCTTTCTCCATGGCAATCCCCCTGCCTCTATCTTTTGCTCTAGTTGGCTTTGACATTGTACGGCCTAACCTAGGGTATGGCAGGGGGGTGGGGGGCGGGGAACATACCCATCTCACCTCCTTGCTGACCTTGGCCATGCTGTCGGACAACAGGTTTCTCAGAGCCCCACTGTGAGCTGAGAGAGGTGAGAGACAGGCCCGGGACTTGAGGGAGCCTGGAGTGGAGGTCCTGGAAGACTGCTTGAAGGAGTCCTCAGGAGGCTGTGAGGGGGAGTTAATGTGGGTAGTAGGAGGGACAACCATTTAGGCAGGTGTCCCAGCAGGAGCAAAGGCCTAGGTGTGGGAAAGGGCCAAGTGGGGTTTTCTTCCTCTCCTTGAGCCTTTGGTGGATTTCCACTGACCCCCAGCAGGGGGTGGGTCTTCCCACTCTAGGTCCCGCCCTGCCCGGGGCGGACTCCTCGGTCCCAGCAAGGTGCTGGGACACCTCTTCAGTTCCAGTGAGGATGTCACTCAGTGGTCATCAGCACCAGTTCAGCACGGTGGCCCCAAGCCTGGCCTGGGTCTGACTGCAGCTAGACTCAGAGCCCAGAAACGGTTCCTAAGAGCAGTGGAAGGCTCTTGAACAGGGGCAGCCGGAATCAAAGGGGGGTTTATTGAGGAGGGACAGGCTGGGGAGACACCTGCCGTGATGGGACTGCAGCGGGCGGCAGAGGGAGGCCCCTCTACTTCCCAGGCCAAGGCTCCTTTACCAGCCTGGGCCTGGACCTGGCCCCAGGGAGGGTCTGCAGCAAGAGGGGGCCCAGGGCCTCCGGAAGCTGGGCCCTGCATTCCTGCTGCCCCGCACCCCTGCTGCTCCTCCTACCTGGCCTCATCTGACTTGATGAGGAAGGAACTGAGGGTGTAGATCACCATGGCAAGGTGGGCCTTGATTTCCATTAAAAGCCTGGGTCATGAATTTTTCTTTCCTTCTGAGAAGCCTGGCCCTGGGCTTGGCTGGGTGTGGTGAGTGAGATGACAGCGCCCCATACCCCACCTCCCCAACCCACTTGACCAGGAGGGCATTTTGGGTGTGGGGAGGATAGCAGGTGGTGAGCAAAGGGGGGAGGGAGACAGAGCTGGGGGTGGGGTGGGGACTCTCATGACCACCACCCCCAGTCTGTTCTTCTCCTCCTCTCCTCGCCAGGATACCAGGTCCCCATGGCCTTCCCAGCTTGCCCCTCAGCAACCCCACAAATAAATCAGGGTTTTCCTTTCACAAATCTAGTTCTCCTGCTTCATGGCTCTCCTCACAATTTGTACTTATTGCTTTATTTGCTTAATGTGAGAGCAAAGGCTGCAGCTGCCTTGCTCATAGCCTTGTCACCAGTGCCTGGGACAGAGGAGATGCTCAATAAATATTTGTGAAATGAAAGCTAGAGGGAAAAGCTTAGCAGGCTTCTGGTTTGGGCAGGACTCCTGCCTTCCTGAAGCAGAGGAGGAGGAAGAGGAACCCAGGGCTGCTTCTGGCCCCTTTGTGGGAAGGGAGGGCCCCAGGCTTTCCCTGTGAGTGCAGACGGGAGCTGGCCAGGAGGCTGGGTCACCCCATAACCACTTTGTGATCACTGTGTGGCTGGAGCTGATTTCAGGAGTGGCAGGGTTCCCAGCTTCCCATCTAGGCCTCAGCTGGGGTCCTGGTGGGTGGGAAGCATGGAACTCATGGGCCCTCACAGGATGGGGAAGGAGAGGGGCTGTTCAGAGGCTAAATACTCAGCTTCTATAGTCCGAGTCAATAGGTAAGGCCTCCAGTGTGAAAATCAAGGAGCAGCCACATAAGCTAGTTATTTAGGAATAGGGAACACACGTATAACCCATGAAGGAATTCTTAAAAGTTTCTCAAGAGATTTCCTGAAGAAATCTTTTCTTAAGCCTTCTACCTGCTCAAATTCAGTTTATTTAGACACCCACTGTGCAGCAGACATGCTGGGACCCCCATCACCATTTCTCTGGGAGTCCCTTTCACCTCTCTCTCGTGTTGGGGATCTCTTGCTTCCTGGATCCCATGTCTTCCTCTCCTTAGTTTACACCTTCATTTTGGTGGAACGCATCCTTCAGTAGCTTCCAGAAAAGGTGCATAAGAGTACATTTTTGAGATCTAGCATATCTAGAAACATCTTCATTCTGCTGCAAATCTGGATAGTCCAGCTAGATGTAGAACTATAAATGGAAATTTTTCCCTCTGGAATTTTAGAGGGCTTCCTTATAAAGTTGCTTACAGTGTGGGTGTTGAGAAGTCCAGGGTTGTTCTGACATTTGATTTCTTGCATGAAACCTGGGATTTTTCTTTTTAGAAGCTGGTAGGAGCTTCTCTTTCTCCATAAGTTCTGATAATCCTCTGTGCTGTGACCTGGTGAATATATTTTGTTCTATCCTAGGGCTGCCATAACAAAATATCACAAATTGAGTAGCTTAAAATGGCAGAAATTTCTTCTCACAGTTCTGGAGGTGTTGGCAGGGCCTAGGCTCCCTCTGAATCCTCTAGGGGAGGATCGATCCTTCCTTGTCTCTTTCAGCTTCTGGTAACTCTCGGCGTTCCTTGGCTTCTGGCAACATGGTTCTAATACCTGCCTCCTCCTTCCCATGGCTGTCTCCCCTCTGCGCCTCTGTCTTTTCTCCTCCTCCTGTAAGGATAGCAGTCATGTGGGGTTAAGGCCCACCCTACTTCAGAATAAACTCATCTTAACTTGATTATATCTGCAAAGACCCCTTGTAAATTAGATCACATCCCCAGCTACCGGGGGTGTATCGGCCAGGGTTTTCCAGAGAAACAGAACAAGAGCTATATATTAAGTGATTTATTGTAAGAATTTACTTATGCAACCATGGGAATTGACAAATCCAAATTCCATAGGGCAGCCTGCAAGTTGGAAACTCGATGAAGGTAACATTGAATTCCCCAGAAGAAGCCACAAGCTGGGAACTCCACTGAAGGTGTGATAAATTCCCCAGGAGAAGCTGGCTGGCTGAAGTAGAGATAGAAATTCTTCTTTCTGACTGATGAGATAATCAGTTCTCCCTTTAAGACCTTCAAGTGATTGGATAAGACTTCTCTCCTTGCTGAAGGCAAGCTCCTTTGTTGATTGTAGATGCAATCGGCCATAGATGTAATCAACTGACTAATGATTTAAACCCATGAAATACTCTCACAGTGACAATCAGGCCAGGGCTTGCTTAACCAAACAACTGGACACATAACCCAGACAAACTGACACATATTAAACATCCCAGGGGATTAGTACTTGCGGGTATCTTTTGGGGGGACAAAACTCAACCCACAAGAGTGAACATCTGCTTTACCCATTATACTGGGTACCAAGTGACTGCTTTCAAATTGGAAATCCACATTCTTTGGCTCTAGAAAATTTTATGAATTATTCCTTTTATGATTCCATTTTCTAAATTCTCTTTCTGGAACCCCACTTAATCAGATGTTCTGCTTCCTGTAGAGACACCTAAATTATTTTTCCCCTCCTTTATCACATTTGTTTATCTTTCTGTACCTCTTTCTAGGAGATTTCTTCAACTTTATCGTTTTATACCTCCATCAAGTTTTTCATTTCTGCTTTATTATTTTTAGATTTCAAAGTTTCCTTCTTTTAAGTAGAGTAGTTGTATAGTTGTAGGTTTACAGAAAAAGCGTGCACAAAATACAAAGTTTCCATATACCCCCCATTATTAGTACCTTTCATTAAAATATGTTGTATCCTAAAAATATATTGCATCTGGTTCTTGTTTCATGGATACTTTATTTTATTTCTCTAGGGATAATAATGATAGCTACCCCCCCCTCCCAACTTTGTTTCCTTTTCTCTCCATTGCCTGTTTCCTTCAAGTTGCATTTCTCTTGTTTGGGACTCTGTCTTAATAGAGGTTTTTGTTGGTTAATTCACATAGCAGAAATTTGTTGAGGGCCTCTGCTGTGCCAGCCCTATTCCGTAGCACTGAAGAAAATGCCCAGCAGTCCCTGAACTGACATTCAAATTTCTAGTGGTTCTTGGTTGGTTGCTCCTATTTAGAAGTGGGGCACTAAAAGCTGAGTGGCATCCATTGTGCATGGGTGGATTTGTTAACTGGGCTTCCTTGTGGCTGGTCTGCCTGGGCTGACTCAGTGGGGAGCTGCTGATGGCAGAGTTTCCAGAGAGTAATCTTTGAATTTCCCGGGAACCGAGTCAGGGAGGAAGGCAACCTGAAATTCAGCATAGAAACGTTTCCCCATTGCCTTCAGTTTTCAGTATGGTACCCCCTCCCCTCCACCCAGGCCAGCGTTTCCCACTCCAGAAACCTCTCTGCTCGACCCTCCCCATCGGAGAAATCGCCAGTCTTTTAGGCTAAGCTGAGGAGGGGATCCCCTTGGGATCTACAGGCTTTCAATCAGGGCTTCATTCCTATGTCCTAGGGTATCTGGTTCCATTGGATGCTGAGCCTTCGGTGGGTTCTGTGGGTAATAGGACTCTACATTTTCAGCTCTGCCAAATCAATGACCACTCACCCATCTGTTTTCTAACTTTCAAAATCACGTGGCTATTTCCTCTTCTTCCATTCTTTGTCCTTGTAGATTTTTGGACAAAGACCCTTTATTGTGATATTTGGGTTTGGGAAGGGAGTGGAGGTAAAGGCATGCATTCAATCTGTCGTGCATAATCTGTGCAGACCACAGTTGATCCTTTGTCCTGCTGGCAGACGTTTCTATCATTTCTCCTTTTCACTTTTGCATACAAGCTGCCATGAGCATTGTCCAACCTCCTTGTGCCTGTGTGGAAGTTTCCCCAGGAGTGGAAGTGCTTGGTGGTAGGGTATGTGCATCTCATGCTTTACAAGGTAAGGCCAAATCGTTCTCCAGAATTGTTGTAGCCACTTCTACTTCCACTAGCAATATAGGAGAGGGCCTGTTGTTCCACAGCCCCAACAACACCAGGTGCTCTCTGACTTTTAAAATGTTCACCAACTCGGTGCAGAATTGTATCTCCTTTTGCTCAGCAGTTCCCGGAAGACTGAGGTTGTGCAGGTCTCGTTATGTGTTTGTTGGTCCTTCAGGTCTCCTCGTCTGCCAATTGCCTGGTCTTATTCTTGGTCTTTTTTTTTTTTTAATTGGGTGATTTGTCTTTTTCTTATTGATTTGCAGAGTTCTTCATATAGCTTGAAAATGAATTTTTTGTTTGCTATATGTGCTGCAAGTTTGATCTTCTAATCTGTCTGTGACTTGTCTTTTCCCCTTTGTGGTATCTCATATTGCACAGATGATTTACCTTATAACAAAGCCAAATTTCTCACCTTTAAGGTTTATGCCTTTTTTTTTTTTAGCTTATTGGGAATGGACATTTTTTAAGGCTCTTTGTTATATGTTGCTAAATTATCACTGGGAACAGTTGTCCTAATTTGCCCTTGGAATGGGCAGAGAGATGAGAGGCATCCTAGGTGCAGAAATGGTGGGCACAAATGGGTGTGAGCGGGGATCGAGGAGCAAGATTATGAATGAACAGCTAATATGAGTACATGCTCAAGGCTTCAGAGGGTTCAGAAGGAAATGCTTTGTTTGATCCTTGAATCCTAAAAGGTTCCTTTCATTGTTCTCTTTTGGAAAACTGAGGTCGCTTGCCTTGGCCCTATTACAGCTGACTCTGATTCAAGTTCAAGAGTCGTAGCTGGGCTGGGAGTTGAGGAGGCTCCGGGGAGGGTGGTTAATTAACATCCAGGGGAAGGCAAGAAGGAGCAGCCCGCCTTTTCCCTGAGTGGGAATCACATGTGCTGTTGTTGCTGGCGTGAAGTGTTTGTGCCTCCAGAATTACACAGACTGGGGTCGGGGCCCTGAGCTGTGCGTTGACCAGCTGTGTGACCTTGGGCAGGCTACTGAACCTCTCTGAGACTCTTTCTTCTGAGATACAGTGGGAACGATGACAGTCCTCTGGGAGCTGGGAAGGCTGAATGAGATAATCTAGGTAAAGCACCTGATCTAAAAAAGTGCTTCCAGGTGGAAGGTCTGTTCCCTGTGGAGCGCCATGGGGGAAGAGTGGGCACCAAGGGGCGTAGCAGTGGTGTGGGCTGCACAGGAGCCAGGCAGACCCTGGGGTGGCGGGTGGTGGGACCTTCATTTCCTTGTAAAATTTCCTTTGGAGAAACTCTGGCCTTGACTCCATGAGTGGGGAGAGGTTCAGAGTGACCTGTCCACTCTCCAGCCAAGGAGGGGGCAGGTGCCAGGCCTGGGGACGGTCAGGGCCGTGTCCCCTCCTCCCAGCCTTCTGCTGACCTGGTGTCATCCCTGCCCCTCCTCCTCTCCAGGCCCCAGCTAGCCCTCCCACCTCCCAGACTGGGCCTAAGGGGTTAATTGTGACATGCCTGAGCAGGCCTGACTGGCCTGGAGGTATGCAAATCCATACACTTTCATAAACTGCTTAATTAGGTGAATGTTAATGAGATGTTAATTACTGTTGTGCCCGCGGATCCCACGGAAACGGAGATTATGTTTCTCTTCAAACATCCCGTCTTAATTATAACTTGTGTTTAATTCTGCAGCTTTCTGGAGCTGGGCGGGGGCGGGGTGGGGTGGGGCACTCCCGCCTGCAGGGTACAGGCTGGGTACCCCCCTTTCGGGGGGTTTTTCCGAGGCCTCTTCGCCTTCATTCCTCCATTTATTCCCCACACATCTGTTAAACACCTACTATGTGCCAGGCCTGGTCCTGGACCCTTGGTGGGTGACAGAGAGCAGTCACATCCAGTCTTGCCAGTTTCTAAACAGTGCAGTGAAGGCCCCAAGGTGCAGAGGTGGAGGTGTGCGGGGCCACCTGCTGGGAGGGGCTGTCCAGAGGAGGAGGGGCTGCTTCTCAAGGGCAGCAGGTCAGGGAAGACTTCAAGGAGGAGGGGACACCCGGACTGTGTCTTAAACATGGAAAGGTGTTCACCAGGCAGATAAAAGACTGGAAGTTTGGGGGAAGGGTCCAGCCTGAGCAAAGACCTTTTGCTGTGTGGCTTTACCAATGTGCTCTCCCTCTCTGGTCTTGCTTTCTCCAGCCCCTGAAGCAGATCTGGAGATGGTCACTGATAGTGTTTGCTGAAGCACAACAGCTGGGAGGCTCGGTTCAGGGAGCCTTGTCTTCACTCCGGGCAGGTTTCTGCTCCTCTCAGGGCCTCACTGTCTCCATCTGCACTCTGAGGGCCTGGTCAGGAGCTGATACTGGCCTGTGGGAAGTGGGGCCCTGATTCAGGGAGGAAAGTGGTCAGGGTTGGCCTCCTTGAGGAGGTGGGGTGTGGAGGAAGGCACGGGGAGGAGCTTACCCAAGACCTGCCCCTCTGGAGCTCAGAGACCCTTGCAGTTGGGTCTTTGAGCCCAGGCTGTGCTTGGTGTGTGCCATGGACCCACGTGCCCTCCAGGCCTGGCCACCACAGTCAGGGTCCTGAAAGACTGGCCTGCACTCGCTGTCCTTTTTTCTCCACCTCCATTTGCCCCTCACCTGCCTAGCACTGTCTCAGCTCTCTCCTTGTTCTTTTCTACCTCCTGGTGCCAGGAAGCCTCAGGCTATACTGGCCTCAGCCCTGCCTGCCCAGTGACCTCAGGGCTGGATCATCAAGTTCTAGGACTCAAAAGACCCAAAAGGGCATAATGGCCTGTTTTGCAGACAGGGGCATGAGGCCAGAGAGAGTCAGGGCCTGGCCTGGGGTCACACAGCCAGGAGTTGGTAGCACAGCCCAGCGTGGGACCTGCCGACAGTGGCCTGTGGGGCTTTATTTGTGGAAAGGGGGAAATGGAAGCAGAGGCCTGTGCTCTGAACGCTGGTATACCACCAGGCCTCACTCCACCAGGCATGTCTACTTTGCAGTTGGGAAAACTGAGGCTCAGAGAGACCAGGTGCTGGGGAAGGATGCTTTAGGGGCTGAGCAACTGATCTGGCAGGGCCTCTGTGAGCTCCTTGGCTCATCTTGCCTGCCAATGAGAAAGAAAGGGGCAACCATGAGTCCACTCTTGGCCAAATGCAGTCCAGGATTTTAGGGGCCAGTCAGCTGGAGGGAAATTTCTGGCAAGGAGGCAGGCTACTGGTCAGGGGCCCTGCTCCACGCCTCTGAGACCAGGAAATTGTCCTGGGTTCCCCGAGTCCTTGACACTCTTCCTCCTGAGAACTTTTTCTGTTGGAATCTCTCCATTAAGCACTCAATTACAGGGGTAGGTTATTTACTTGGAATGTCCTGTACCTGCCCTGGCCCAGATTAATGGTTTGTCTAGAGTCTAGATATCTTAACTCAAAAGAGCACAATCATAGTGGAAAAAAGCTTTTAGACCATTATGTGTATTTACACAATCACAACTCAACCCTGGTCATTGCGGCCCCAAATGAAAAACAGAGAATGCTCATCTCAGCTCCTGCTTTATCACCAAGACCTCTGGGGCAGCCTTAATTGTGGGCCGTCCACACCTGCATGCCTGGTCCGTGGCCTGGGCTGCGTGGCCTTGCCCCACCCCATGCACCGGAGCAAAGTTTTGGTTTAATAGAATGATGTGAATTTCAAAATGACTACCTGTTAACCATAACAACAAATAAAACCTTTTGCAAAAGATTCTATGGTTTATATGTTCCTGGATTGTATTCCCAATTTGGACCTAGCCGTGAGTCCTGTTACCACCCCACCTCCCCTGGGGTGAACCTACTTTCTCCCCCTCCAGGCCCAGGCAGGGTACAGGGGGCTCAACACAGAGACCTGGGACCTCAGAACTAGAGCCAGCCATTCAGGAGCCTCTGGCCCAGGGGCCTCCAATGCCCCAGGGGCCAAACAGGCAATGTAAAAGCTAAGCAGGCTGGCTGGGGACTGTGGAGGAACTGGAGGCCTACTCCTCATCCTCAGCTGACAGCTGCCACGTGGAAATGCATGTCCCAAGCGGCCAAATCAGATTTTTCAAAGAGAAACTAGAAATCCATAATTCCATGTGATTCATAAAAGTTGGCAACTGATTTTAATCCTTTAAAAACCACTGAGCAGGCCAGACAAAGCATCCTGCTGCCCAGTTTGTAACCACTGTGTCTGGTGCAGCCACTGCTTTTATGGACAGGCCCTGAAGCCCAGTGGGGTTGCACCTGGCCCTGGGTGGGGGTTGCAGGACCTGGCTCAGGATGCCCTCCATAGCTGGACTCATCCAGCTGCCCTGGTTTCCCCACCTCCTGGATCCTCCCTGTATGAAGCTGGGCTGCTCCCCGCCCCTGGCAGTCTCCCCTTCCCCCTTGTGGAGGAGGGAGCATCGTGTGTGCTTCCGGGACAGCAGAGGAGGAGCAGGGCTGCTGAGGGAAAATCGGGCGTGAATCACTGCCAACCTCCCTTTAAAGGAGGAAAAAAAAAAAACTGCCACCTTAGAATTGTCACCCAGGCCCGCCTGAGGAGGGAGGGGCCTCAGGCCTGGCAGTCCCTTTCTGGGGTGTGGCTGCCTCTGGGCTTTGTCTGGGCTGGGTGCTGGCTGGCACAGGGTGAGTGATGATGTCCTGGTTATGGGGTGTGGCTCAGAGGCTCCCTGTGGGTGTGGCCAGGGGAGAGGGCTTGGTGTGTTTGTTCAGTTATGACTTGTAAAAATAACACAGGAACTCTTCTATTAAAACAGCTGTTACCAATCAACCTGCTTTAATAGGATGCTCAATTAGAGAACAATTCAGAGATGCCGACTTCCCCACAGAAGCGGGCACCTTTCTTCTCTGTCGTCAGCTCCAATCTGTCACTGTCTAACCCTCTCTCCTGTTCCCAGCTGGGCGTGAGATGGCTGCTTCTTTCAGCCTGCCCTGCACCCCTGGAATTGGGGGAGGGGCATCGAGAGAAAGGGCACATTCATTGAGCACCAACTACATGCCAGGCCCTGGGCTTGGGCCTTCAATGAACGGCCTTATTTAATCTTTACAACCACCTCACCTCGTGAGGTTGGTGTAATGGCTCCATTTTTTCAGGTGAGAAAACTGAGGCTCCAAGAGTAACTTGCCCATGGCCTGCCTGCCTCTTGCCAACAGGCTGAGATGATGCTGGCAGTCTGGGGGTTCGCAGGCTTTGCAGGACCCTTTTCTTCCTCCCAGCTGCCCTCCAGCCTCTGGGCAGGACCCTTCCAGTTAGACCTCTCCTCTGCACCAGCATTCTCAGGCCCAAGGGTGCTGGAACAGCTGGGAGCTGTGGAACTTCCCGTCAGGGCCAGTGAAGGCAGGGCAGCTGTGAGGAAGGCAGTGTGCATGAAGCTGCGTGTGCGTGGGTGCACGTGTGCATTTCACTTACCCAGGTCACATGTCCGTCCTCTGAGGGTCTGCTGCTTACTCGCCTGCCCTGGTGTGAAGTGCTGTCCAGGTCTTCACCGAAGGCCCTGTTTGAATCCCTTACTCAGTGGAGATGGGGTGGTTTGCTCTCAGCATGTGGCGAGGCTTGGTGGGCCCCTTGTGGGCTGAGCTGAGTGGGCCCCCACCTGGGACACCCCAAACGGGCCTGGTCTGAAGTGAGGACAGGCACTGGGGAAACCTGGGTCAGCCAAGTATTTCCTCTCCTCCTGCCCCAGCCCTGAAGATGGGGATACTGATACCGACTGAGTTCTTTCTATGAGCTTCATGCAGTGCCAAGGGCTTCTCGTGGATGGTGACCCCTTCTGAACTTCCCAAGAACCATGTGGGGTAGGAGTACTCATCACCATCATTCTTTAGATGAGGAAACAGGCACAGAGAGGGTATTCTAGTTTGCTAATGCTGCCAGAATGCAAAACACCAGAAATGGA
>PVKY010009240.1:0-13443 GCA_004027775.1 Bradypus variegatus
TAATGGTATTTTTTCTCAAGGCTCTCTGCATGATACTAATGTAAGGCTGGAAGGGAGAATCACTGACCTAAGCCAGTGGTTCTCTAGTGGGGCAGCAGCAGCCCCTGGGAATCGTTAGACATGCAATTCTTGGGCCCAGTCCCTGACACAGTGAACCAGAATCTCTGGGGATGGAGCCCAGCAGTGTATGTTTTAGCAAGCCCTCCAGATGATTCTGAAGCACGTGAAAGTTTGAGATCTCCTGAATGATATTAGCATTCCTCTGGCTCTGTAAATATGGAGAAGGCTTTCCTTTTTTCCAACTCCAGATTCCTTCCCCAAACACCAGTGGCCCCACTGACATTTCACCACAGTGTCTTGAGCACTTCAAACACAGTCTAAAAGGAGACCCGAAATCCCTACCCCACTCCTACCTTGCCAAACATTTTCCCCTTCCCAGTAAATGATACTAGTATCCACCAAGTTGCTGGAGCCAGAAACCTGAAATTCATTTTTTAAAGTATTTTTGAATAGATAATACATTCAGGTAGCTCAAAAACCAGAAGGTATAAAAAGAGATAAACAATGAAAAGTCCCCTTCACACTCTTGGCCCTCATCTGCCAGGTTCCCTCCTTCCTCCTGGGGTACTCACTATGTTTATCTTCTTATAAACCCTTTCAGAATTTCTTTATAATATATAAGCAAACAAGAACATGTAATCTTATTTTTCTCCATCTTTTACACAAAAGGTAAATACAAGGAACCATTGTTTTACAGGTTCCTTGTATTTCATTGCATGCATCTGAATTTAATCTGTCCCCTATTGCGTATGATTTTTTTGCTGTTAGAAATGATATTGCAATGAACAGCCATGTGTATGTCATTTTCCACATATATAAACATATCTGATGTACAAAAAGTAGAACTCCTGGGTCAAAAGGCATATGAACTTGCAGCTTCGAGAGATTTAGTCAAATTGCCTTCTTAAAGGTTGTAACAATTTGCACAATCCACAGCAATGTGTAAGAGTTCCCCAAAGCCTCAGCAATTGACTGTGTTTATCAAACTTTGGATTTTTGCCTATCTGATAGGTGAAAAACTGGCACTGGTTTAGCTTTAATTTGGATTTGTCTCATGATGAGCAAAATTGAATATCCTTCCACAGATTTGAACCATTTGTGTTTCCTTTCTTGTGAGTTGCTGATTGATAGCTTTTGTCCTATTTTCTTTGGGATTAAAGGAGAGATCTCCTTTGTGATGTGAGCTGAAAATATTTTTTTTCTTAGTTTGTCATTTGACTTTCAACTTTGACTATGGCACTTCGTTTTGTGCAGAATATGTTTTTTGTTTGTTTTGTAATGAAGTCAAAGACTCCAATTATTTTCCATCTTCCCCATGTCCTATTGATCCTATCTTTAAGATATACTTTGGATGTGTCCAATTGCAGCCACCCCCACCAGTGCCACCCTAGTTCAAGCTGCTTTGGTTTCTCTTCTGTGCAACATAAAAGTCCCCTTGACTCCACTCTCCACGCAGCAGCCCAAGTGACATTTTGAAAATGAAGAGTGTCTTGTCTAAAATATTTCTGTGGCTTCCCTCACACTCAGAATAAAATGCAAACTCCTCACCTTAAAGGTCTACATCATGGTCCTGGCTCACCTCCAGCCCCGTTCTCAGCTGTCTCCTCATTCAACGTGCTCTAGTCACAAGCACCTTCCTTGCTTTTCTTGAACACTCCAACTTTTTTCCTATCTCGGGACCTTGTCCTTTTGCATTCTCTGCCAGGAATATTTTCCTTCCATTCCTTGAGGGGCTGGCTCCTTCTTGACTTCTGGGTTTCAATTTACCTATCACTCCTCAGAGAGGCCTTCTCTGTTCACACAATAGAAAACAGCTCCCTTTAAATCTGTTTTACAATATTTAGAACAATTTTTAATTCTATACGTGTCCATGTATGTACTTATTTTGTGTCTCTCTTCCCCAGTAGATTGTGAACTCCTCTGCTATTTGCAAAGTGCACAGCACATAGCAGGTGTTCAAGAAATATTTTCCAAAGGAATAAATGAATACCTTCCCAGTTTATATAGTCAGGAGGTTGGGAAGGCTCTGATATTGTTTCTGCTTAATCACCGTATATCAAATGTTTGCTTCTCTCTAAGTTACCGGCTTCCCTCAAAAATCCAATGTAAGTCATCATAAATCTCTTCCTACTTTTCTTTCTCCTGCACACAAATTATATAAGGCTATTTTCAAATAATGAAACACGAATGTTGCGGAAAAAGCTAAAGTTATACATAATTTATGAAAATATTTTTCTCAGGTTGATGGTACCATCGTATTCTTTATGTATTGTCTATTTAAAAATGAAAACATGATTTTTCTCATTACAAAAGCAATATATTCTCGTAAAAATAAATCAGAAAGTATGGAAATGGGTATCACAGAAATGTAGAAAGTGTGAAAGACCTCCATAATTTCCAGAGCCAGAGAAAGCCACTGTTCATTGATTGATGTATATCCATCTTTCTTGACTTGTTTTAATGCATATGATAGTCTAGCACAGTCTCGGATTTTGTTTTGTTTTGATTTTTATTAGACAACAACACTGTGAATTGCTTGGTTAGTATTACATCTTAGACAGGTTTATATGCTAAACACATGGCTCTTCCACATTCTTTTTTGACGATTGCCTAGTATTTCATTGCAATTCTTCCCCTTTTACATGGTAGGTGATAAAAATCAAAACAAATCCTGCAGGCTCAGTTTATGGGAAAAGGCAGGGTCTTGAATGTGGTTAGTTTTCTAATTTTAAAACCTCTTCTACTCTTGGACATAAGGATGAAGTCACTGAACAGGGAGTCATTTCTCTACCTCAAGCTCTGTCTTGTTGGCAAAGGTACTATAAAGTAAATAAACATAAGTTCAGTGAGGTCCGGATTTCTGTTTGGAATTGATGAGCCAAATCAGGCTACAGGAAGTGCCTATTAAAAAAATTTTATATGGATGAAGTTGTGTTACCTCCCGCGGTGAGACTGCTGGAAAGAAAATTACACCTCCAAATTCTTGATTTTTGTAACTGTACCTTTTGAACAGAGAGGCCAACAGAAGCTAAAGTTTATTCCAGTAATGCTTGCCATAAATGCTACCAATATTCTCTGTCAGACCTGTTTTTGAGTGAAAAAAAAAAAACTGCAAAACCAATTATTTTGCCAACATCTGATAGGGACTTGACAAGGCACTAATTGCTAGGCTTACATTTCAGGAAGCAACATATTTTGTGTTATTGGTGCCAATTAATACAAAGGTGGATGCCTGTATGAATATACTATTTACAACTAGCATTGATTTGATGTCACATAATCTCATTACCAGGCCAAGCTGGTACATGCAATGCATTTAGGTTTTTGCACATTTCAAATTTATACATATATATTTGGGAAAAGGCATTTCTCCATGACACCAGCCCTTCCCTGTTGTCTTTGGTAGTCACAGTAGTCAAGATATTTTGAAAAATCTTGGGAAACCTTCTTTGTAGTGAGCCCCCAAACTAGCTTGTCATGGGGATTTCAAATCCTGTACCACTTTTACAATTACAAGGCAGCATCTTACCTATATAGTGTTTTTATAGCAAGGACACAGTACAGACTGTATGACATGTTGACCCTGGGCTGAACTGAGGGCACCAAAAGTTTGTAAGAATGTCTGTAGCATTCAGATCCACTGAAGAAAACCAAAGGGCTAATCTCTTAGATAGATGTATGAGTGGTTTGGGATGCTGGAAAAACATTCTCCTCCTCAACCCCTGTTGGCCTGAGGTCTAGATTTCCACTGAATTTGTGTACTGAATATATGTGACTGAATCCCCTATCGGCTTTTTTGCCCCCAAATGATCTGATATCTGAGTTTCCCTGTCTAATTTCTAATGTCTGGATTTCTTCTCTTTGAGATTGCATCCCTATGCTTCAGAATTTATCCTGTATTGAACCTGATAATGTGTAAATACATATGAGAGACAGTATAATGTAGTGATTTAAGAGGTCAGGCCCTGCAGTCAGAGAGCCTGGTTTTTAAATCCCCATTCAGCTACTTACTAGCTGTGCAACCTTAGGCAAGTTACTTATCTTCTCTGAGCCTTAGTTTCTTCATCTGTAAAGTGGGGCTAATGACTATTTCACTGGGTTATCAGGAGGATTAAATACAGTATTACCTGTTGTGCTGGAAGTAGTAAGCAACCACTAAATGTTAACCATTATTATAATAAATACCATTAGAAGAGATAATCTATTAAGCATCAGCTGGAGAGTAATTTGTTTTCTTTTGGTTTTGTTTGTCTGTTGCATGGGTAAAAATTGTTTACCAGGTAAAAAAATAGAATTTTTTTTTTAGTGTTCAGGGGAAAATTGTGTTCTGACTACTTTTAAAAGTTCTACTAGAAAAAAGCCCATTATTTGGAAAGATGCTAATTGGACTTATATAAACTGCTTATTTAAGCAGATTTTAAGAAAGCAGTAAAGCTGTTGAAAATTTTAAAAATTAAAAAGGGAGCGGGGGGATAACAGCAAGGATGAGAGTATGAAAAAATAGTCAAAGAAATATAAGCACATGCATTTGCCCCACCCTCAGTGGCAGAAAGGCTCGTCAGTTGGTGGTGGGTGGAATGAGGTTAACTCTATCAAGACCCCATCTTTTCCTTTGGAGATTTTATTTTTACTGGTGACTATGAAGGAGATCCTAGGCTACTAGTGCCCTTCCCTGCCAGAGAGTCAGAAATTACCTTCCCTAACTACCTGGTGGGTTACAGTAAGATAACTTACGCTGTCAGGCACTGAGCCAACACTTCATGGATGAATTAATTTTCACAACATCCCTATGAGGCAAGTAATTATTATTACCCAATTTTAAGGGCATGGAAAGGCTATGGAAACTGCTGAAAGCATTGGTCTGCCTCTTGCCTGCTGTGCTGAACAGTTAAGGAGTACCCAGGTACCTTGTTACTCTGTGATCCTAAAGTAACCAGTGGAAGAACCTAGCTCTGGAAATTTATGACTCCAGAGGAAAGGAATCAGGATAAAACTCTGATTAAAGTGCAACCTGCCTCCCCATGAGTAATGATACTGTGAGAAGCAGAGATTACCTCAATCATTCCTATGGTTTCTGTGTGTATATGAGCATGAGAGAGACAAACAGAGTCTACATATATAGAGAGTGTGTGTGCATATATATATAGAGAGAGAATCTATACATGTGTGTGTGTGTGTGTGTATATATATATATATATATACATATATATATATATATATAGAGAGAGAGAGAGAGAGAGAGAGAGAGAATGACTCATAAATAAAAGGAACACTGCCTCTGAAAACAAGAACAAAATTTGTGGCAATAGTTAACTCTTTCTTTTAAGAAATATTTATTAAGTGCCTACTATGTGCCACTGAGGATACCATGGTGTGAGAAATAGATTTGGTCCTCGCCCTTATGTAGCTTAAAGTCTAACAAAGGACACCAAGCAACAGCAACAAGTGTGAAACAAACTAGGACAGGAGAAGCTTAGTGCTCAGGGGGGGCATACAGAGTCCCAGAGGATCTCAAAATACTTTGAGTTACCATAGTCCATGTTAGCACAGCTATTACAACTATCTATGTCTAATGTGCACTTTTAGTAAACAATGACGTTTTATTGACACACATAGTATTGCTATCAAATCTGGCTTCGGTTTAAGAGTGGTTCTGATCTCAGCTTGAAGTCTTGCACTTCTGATTTCCATGTACAATCCTGATGTTAGGCTCCAAGTCTGAAGGTCTCATTGCACAGGATACTAGAGGAGGCAGAATAAAGCGAGGCCCTAAAGGAAAGGGTTTCAAAGTGATTATTGGTGGATTCATCTGAAGCTCCAAGACCTAGAAGAAAGGTGAAGCATGGTCTTTCCGAAATGACAAATGAGCACGGGGCTCCTGGTGACTGCTAGAATTGGCATAAGCTAGTCATGAGCTACATAGAGCACCTCAAAAACTGGAACTGTGACTTTCCAAATAGGGTCAAGAAAAATTATTTATAATTTCAGATTTCACTTTAGAAGAAAAAAATAGTAATGTTCACACAGATCATATTCATCAGACCAAATATGAAGGCTGAATTACCGAGGACAGTTAGGTGACTATCTGCTCCAAATAATGGAGATCACAAGTTTTGGAGCTAGACCAACCTCAGTTGAAACCCCAACTCTGCACATTCTAGTTCTGTCACCCTAGATAAGACTTTGCTGAGTCTTAATATCAACATCTGTAAAACAGAGGAATAAAGCACAGATGGCAGGACTGCTATGAGGACTAAATGACTAGCACAGATGAGAACACAGGCTATCAGGAGATAGAAAGAGGGGAGAAATCGGGTATTTAATGCTGAAGGACTACAGAATGTTTAGCAGGATTGATTATATAGATCCAGAAATAGATAGGATAATACTGTGTGATGGAAGCACAATATTGTAAGTATTCTGAACAAAGATGTCTGTGAATAAAGCTGAAAGGGGTGGGATAGGAGAATGTATGACACCAGAGGTAAAGATAGATGATCAAGACTGGGACTGTATAACTTGGCAAAAACTGGAGTGGCCAATGACTGTTACTAAATGTACAAATATAAAAATGTTTTTACATGTGGGAAAACTGACGGATGTCGAGTGTGCAGTGTTGAAAAGGGGATGGTATTTGGAAAAAAACGTGGTCAGGGCAAACTGGAGTCTATGGTCAACCGTAGCATTGTAATATGCTTCTATTGAATGTGGCAAAGGCAATATACCAAAGCTAAGTGTGTATGAGAGGGGGATTTAGGGGAGGATGTGGGATTCTTGGTAGTGGTGGTGTTTTCTGTCCTTACTATTATATTGCATTGTATGACTTTTTTTATCATCTTTTTTATTATTTGCTAAAAAAAAAACTTTTTTTGGTAAAAAAAAAAAATGACTAGCACAGAGTAAGAACCCAATGAAGGGAATCTGGCATTATGATCAGTAATGACATAAATTAACTTTTTCTATATTATGCTTTGCTTGAATATTTGCTTTCATGTTTGGAAGAATTTTAAAAATATACTCAAGGCATTCATACACATGGCAAGAAAAGAAGATGCAGTTTCTCCCTATCCCCACTCTGCAAGTAAGAAACCAGTTCAGAGAGGGCACTGCCCAAGGTCACAGAGCTCGGCCTCTTGAATTCCCTGCTTGATGCTTCACTCCCCAGAACTGAGTGCTACCGAGTATGACCGGCTTATGGATTCCAGAAATCACTGGCTGCTTACCACTCAGGAAACTATTCACTTTAATTCTGGCTCCTGGTCCCTCCGTCAATTGGGTGTGGGTTTTCCCTTTTTGTGGAAATAGATGCTTTGCTTCTAATCTCCTTCCTGCTGTTTCCAGTGGTGGTCGGCAAACAAAGCCATTTGTGACCTCCACTATCTCATTTCCATTGACAGTATTATCTCTCCCTAGTGACTGATGTCAATCATCATTCCTTTAGGGTCCCATTTTCACAAAGGAACCAGATCAGCCATGGAAGACTTCCCCGTAACATACAATAATGTCAATTACAGCAAAGCCCAGGAGAAGAAGATAGGCTGAAGACTGCCTCTCATTAACTCCAGGTGACCTCAAGTAGTTTTGCTTTCTTCAGAGCAAAGTTTTGTGATGGGCCAATTTATTATAGAATCCACTTTTAGCTCTGGTCTCAGATAGCTCTCTCTATATCTATTTATAGATCCCAACACCAAAGGGCACACTTACATATAATAAGGAAGCCACTTAGCACACTTGAGCCAAAGTAGAAAGCTATGTTTATTCATTCATGCAACAAATACTTCTTGAGCACCTACTATTTGCCAGAACTATTCTAGGTGCTGGGAAGAAAGTTGTGAAATATCAATGAAAGAGCAGAGATAATTACCATAAAATACTCAGCACTAGAAAAAGGAATTAGAGAGCCAAAGAAAAATTATACATAGAAATAGACAACTGAGGCAATTCCCTGGATGATTTTAGTCACTCTCCCCAAACCAAACTCCCCAAACCTAGCAACCCTTCTGATCAATCACTTATTCAATAAATATGATGATAATTATGAACTTGGACTGAACTGTTGGAACAGAATTTGAATCCTGTCTCTTACTTACTAGCTGGGGGACCTGGTCAAATTGCTTTACCTCTTCACATTTCTGTATCCTTATCTGTAAAATGAAATTACTAATACTGCCTGCCTCATAGAGCTGCTGTGAGAATTAAACACTGTATACTAACACATAGTCTGGCACATGGTAAGTACTTGATAAAAGTTTCTTGTCATTATTATTATTCAGACAGAGAATTTTGACCTAGATTACTTAGATAACTCCACTGACCCTTTCATTTCTCTTGATTTACAACACATATCCCTAAGATTCTTTAAGGGTTGTTTACAGATATAAATTCAGATGTGAGCTAATATACTGAAGAAAGAATACATAGACTGAGGATGAAAAATTCAGAAACCCAGGTTCTTAGTTACCTCAGGAGGTCACCAATAGGTTGAATCAGGAGTAATTTTAAAAACAATTAAAGTTCATCCTTTAAGGCCATGTCCTGGAAAGAAAGCAAGGAGAGAGAGTACTCAAAAGAGGCTTCTGCTCCTGCATATAATAATTTCTATTCAGTTAGCTTTTCTTTATCAGGAGGGATTTGGATAGAAAGAGGGGAAAGTTGCTTAATGAGAAATATTGAGAAGTGCTATATTTTTTTAGTAATTTTTGCAGTGGAAGTCTAGAATATTTTCCATTGGAATCGGCTGATCTACCAATTTCCTGATTATTTTTTTCTATTCCTCAATAAAGACTCAGCAATCCCCAGACATTGTGACTTATGAGGAATTTTATTATATAATGAAAATAAAGATTGTGTTTTAGAAGAAATGGATTTTAATAAATTAAAGTCTTCAGAAAAAATTTAAATGTCACCTTTAAAAATCTCTAATTGTACACATCACAGGTGTCTCTTTTCATCATCTTTACATTAGAGAATGCCCATTATGAAATTCCAGTAATACAGTCAGAAAATGGAAACATTAATCCATTTGGGTTAATAATTCCTTTAGAAAATTCCAGTCTTGCCAAGTCATTTTTCCCTCCAACAGGAGAAATGCATATATGAACACTTCCACCATATTGCTACGTGGTCCCCAGTGTTGGTCATCTTTGGTATTTTCAACCCTAACTGCCAGCAGCCTCATAAGCAACAGAGAGACCGGGTTCTGAGACATTAGGATAAATATACATTAATTGGGCACCTCTTTAGCCGAAATTGCCATTTCTGTTCTCTGTTCTTTTGAAATTAGTATACCTTCATACCCTATCTTCCTGAGGGCTGATGAACAAAGGAAAAAGTGCTTTTGAACCAACCAATTTAAAATCTCCCCCACTCCCGCGCGCGCGCGCGCACACACACATCCTCCCTGGCATAATTTCTGACTTTCAAATTTGCATCCTAAAAGGGAGGTAAGTGTAGTTTAACTGCTTTGAGCCGCTCCAAGCATCTCGTTGACTGAAAGCAAGAGGAAGTAATTGAGAAATCCCTACGGGGAATGGTGCTTCCCCTCGGGGTCCACGACCCTCTCTTTGCACTCCGCCCGTCCCCACGCCTCGTCTTCCACCGTGCCCCCCCCCCGGAGCTGTCAGGGGTGCCGAGGTCCCCGCCCCCTGTCGCTGCCAAGAGCGGTTCTTAACCTTTTTTGGGCCGGGGACCTACAAAAGCTATGGACCTTCTCGGGACGGGGATAAGGGTCGGGGAAAGCACAGCTAGAAAGCATTACGAAACTTTTCAGGAGGGAATCAAGGATTTGAAATGCCCTGAATTGCAGGATTAAGAACCCTGTCTCTAAAACTCATGACTTGGGGCAATTAAGTAAAGAGAGAACTCCGGTGTCAAATCTCATTTCGGTTGAGACGCTGTAAGGAAGGCAGGTTCTCTTGCTCTGGGCCACTTTCACTTGTAGAAAAACAACAAACACACACACACACACAAAGACACGTAAAGAAATTTATAAAGGGGAGCCGAGAGAAGAGGAACGAGGGCTGGTGGTAAAAGATGGAAGAGATGGGGACAGAGAAGAGAGAAAGCGAAATGGAGGGGGAAATATGGGAAATAGAGAGGGAGGGGGAGAAAGACACTAGAAGGGAAAGGGGGAGGGGGACGCAGAGTCAGAGCGAGAGGGGATGGGGTGGGCTTAGGGTTAGAGAAAAGGGAGACCTAGAGGAGAGAAAGGAAAAAGAGAAGGAAATAGGGAAGAGAAAGTTAGAAAAGGCGAAAGAGAAGACACTGCGGGTTCCAGGAAAGGGAGACAACTTTGTGTGCTCTCTCTCCCCGGAGCACAGAGTCGCACAAAACACCACATCGACGAGGTGGCGGGGACGGCGACCTGCAGCCCTGGCCTCCGCCTCTGCAGCCAGCTGGGCCTTGGGCTGTGAGTCCCACACGGACCGGCCGAGGAGGGGACACCGACTGGAAGGAGGCGGGCCCCGCTCGCCTCGCTTTCTCCTCCTCCTAGAGGCGTGCACCGGGGGTATTTGAGCGGCGGAGGACCCGCGGTCCCCCCCGCCTCCGCCCCCCCCAGCCCCCCATTCAAGAAGCCGCTCCGCTATCCCCGCCAGCACAGGGCGCCCGGCGCGCCTCGGAGCGCACGACCCGCTCCTTCTCCTGCCCGCTCACTGGACATTATGCGGCCGAGCAGCCGAGCCCCAGTCCTCCTGCTGCTGCTCCTCCGGCTCCTCCAGCGGCCCGAGCCGCTCAGCTCTCGGCAGGCGGCGGCGTTGCTCAGCCGAACGCAGACGGGACTCTCGCGGCGAGACCTCAGCTACTCCTAAAGTCAAAAGTTGGCGGCGGGCGCCAGCCTCCGCGCGCTCTCCGCGGCCGCTGCCTGGTTTAGCCGCCGCGGCCGCCGCGCTCGCCGCAACCAAGGAGAGGAGGGAGGGGGGTAGGGGTGGCGGGGGGAGGGGTGGGGAGCACCATGCAGTTTGTATCCTGGGCCACACTGCTAACGTTCCTGGTGCAGGACCTGGCTGAGATGGGGAGCCCAGACGCCGCGGCGGCCGTGCGCAAGGACAGGCTACACCCGAGGCAAGGTAATGAGGCTCCTGATCCAGGGACCCCGCCGCCTCTGTCTCCAACGCCCGGGTCTCTGGGCCCGGCGGGGAAACCCCGCAGCTGAGGCCTTTATCCTTTTCCTCGAAAGAATCATCTCCCGCTTTGCAGCCTCTCCCTTCTTTGGGCCATTCCCAGGCAATTCCTAGGGAAGGAACTTAGTTACACACACACACACACACGCACACACCCCTTGCTTTTAGCCTAATTTTTCCCTTCCTCACCCCCACGCTCCACACCAAAGTTACTTAGTAACTGAGAGGCACCAGATAGCGGCATGTTTTATTTTATTCCGGTTATGTGTCAGGATGTGAAATTATGTCATGTATCTTGACTTGTTCATTGTCTGCCTCCGAATGGTGTATCTTCAGCGCCTAGCACAGTTCCTGGCTGTTTCTGGCACACAGTAGGTGCTCAATAAATATCTGCCCACTGATTAGAGGCGAAGCGATTGATTTGAATAGGCAGAAAACGCTGGAAAATAAGTCAGGGCACCTTACCCTGCTTCGTTTTAAATTAAAACTTGTGGAAAACGGAATTATTGGTTCATGTGCCTATGCTTCTCTCTGCAGTGAAATTATTAGAGACCCTGAGCGAATACGAAATCGCATCTCCCATCCGAGTGAACGCTCTCGGAGAACCCTTTCCCACGAACGTGCACTTCAAAAGAAGGCGACGGAGCATTAACTCTGCCTCCGACCTCTGGCCTGCCTTCGCCTCCAGCTCTTCCTCCTCTACCTCCTCCCAGGCGCATTACCGCCTCTCCGCCTTCGGCCAGCAGTTTCTATTTAATCTCACCGCCCATGCCGGATTTATCGCTCCACTGTTCACTGTCACCCTCCTCGGGGCGCCCGGGGTGAACCAGACCAAGTTTTATTCCGAAGAGGACGCGGAACTCAAGCACTGTTTCTACAAAGGCCATGTCAATACCAAGTCTGAGCACACGGCGGTCATCAGCCTCTGCTCGGGAATGGTAAGTGGGCGCGCGCCTCCTCTCCGGCCCCTCCCCTCCAGCCTCCTCGCCCTTCAGATGCATCCGCTTCTTGAAGACTTAATTGCTCTCTACCCTGGAGACCCTCTCCGTTCGGACGTTAAATATCAGCGTGAAGCTCGTTTGCGTTCCTTGGCGTGGGTGGCTAGCCCTGTGCGAGCGTTCACACTCGGTGAGGAGCGCACATGTCCGCCCTCAAAGGGTTCTGGATGTTTGAGGTTCTCCAGGGTTCCAAATCAGCTCAGCTGCGCATTGCACAACGCTGCGGAGCAGCCTGGAACTCGGCTTCCACATTCTGAGAAAGTTGTTGGAGTTGCCGTTCCTTACAGCAAACTTGGCCGCCCAGGAGTGGAGCGGGTGAGCTGGGAGCACCCGGCTCCTCATTGGCGCGTCTTGAGTTGGGGGTGTGGGTTGAGATTCCCAGTGCCCGGGTACGGAGAGTCCCTTCGGTGTGTGTTGTTGGCGGCGGTGCGTAACCTAGAGTCCCCGCGTGCTCTGGGGGCTTTTCTTCAAGTGCCAGAAACCCTGAGGCTTAACAGGATTGACAGAGCGCTAGTCCCGTCCAGCGAACTCGAGGGCGGGCCGAGGGCTCTAAGGGCGGGCGGATGGGCGGGGCCTGTCCCGGGCGTATTGAATTAAGGTGGAATCCGTGTGGGGGTGCGGCGCAGTTCGACTCTGCACCCTGCTGGCAGGGTGACCTCCAGAAGCAAAAATAGACGGAGGTAGATTGAAGAGGCTGCCTAGACTCGATTTAGGTTTTCGTGGAGTTTCCTACCCCCCCATGGGAGTTCCAGAGAACCTTGCGGGGGACTCTGCGGCTCACCTTTCCCTGGTGAAGGAGGGCAAAGGCAGGGCGGCCACCTCCCTGCTCTACTATATAGGCACTTGGCAAGGGTTCTAAGCTGGTACTCTTGACCCCCTGCTTGCCCAGGTTTTCCCCTACTTAACCTCCAATACGTTGGAAGACCCGCTGTAAGGTTCTGGCCTGAGTGAGGGTGGTCCTTGACTTTCCTAAGCGACATGCGTTTCTGCAACGCACGTATGACGCAGAAACTTTACAGGGGCAGGCTCTCCCAACGCACGGCGCTTACCCGCAGTGGGGTCCCGGACTCTGCGCCCCGGTGATGAGTTCACCCTCCCCTGAGCACCCATAGTCCTCCCGACACCTTTTCCAAGTGGGGGCTTCGATGCTTACCCGGCGCGTAGCAATTCGTAGGTCTGCCGATTTCCTCGGTTGGATGCTGCATCTGTCTCCGCAACAGAGAAGTCGGGGAGGAGGGGGCGAAGCAAGCCTCATGGCCGCGGGG
>PVKY010009241.1:0-13434 GCA_004027775.1 Bradypus variegatus
TTGCAATTCTCTAGGCTGAACCCCCTCGTCCTTCCCCTCCCCAAACCCATTCCCAGCCCCCAGAAGCTCCCTTCTCAAAGGTTGGTGTCCCTGTCCAGCCAAAAACCTGGGTGTCACCCTCACCCTCCTGTTCTCCCCTGCATCCAACCCCTGCCCCAGCAAGTCCCATCAATTCTACCTCCCATTTCTTTAATCCATCCACAATTTTACCTCCTATTTCTTTAATCCCTCTCCACTGCCACCACCGTGGTCCAGCCACCATCTCTCTTGGGTGCCCAGGAGCCACCCAGGTTTCCCCCAGCCTCCCTGGCTCTCCTTCAACCCACTTTCCATATAGCAGCTAGATTGCTCAGCTCAGACTGCAACTTTGACCACAGCAGACCAGAGGACCTTAGCACAGGCCATCTCCTCACCCCCTCCCAGGTCTGAAACACTCCTTCCTCCTCCTTTCACCTGGTTAACTGCAATTCCTTCCTCAGACTCAGCTTAATGTTCACCTCCTCCAGGAACTCCACCTGGATTTTCCTGGCTGGGTCAAACCCTCCAGTAGAGCCCCTCGTAAGCACACACCACAGTTTGTAACAGTGTGTTTATTTCTGTGACTGCTTGATCAGTGTCGGTCGTACCCAGGAGACTGTGAGCAGTGTGAGGGCAAGAGTCACATCTGCTTCACTTGCCACTGGTCCCCACCGCGTGCTGAGCACAGCACATGACACTTGGCAGGTGCCCAATAACCATTTGTTGAGTTAAACATTTATGAAGGGGCAAGCTGGGCACCTACAGATAATTCCAAACCACAGATGACCCAAAGTCTGGAACTAGACCTGGGTCTGGGTTTCCACACCCCCAGACCTGGGCTACAGCAGGGTGGGGGATGCCAGCCTGGGTCCTGGGAGATGCCGGGGACACCATCTTCCCAGAGATGGGGAGGGACATGCAGTCCCAGGGCCCGACCACTAGGTGGCAAAGTAGCTCCGCCCACGGGTGGGAGGGGGCTGCAGGAACGAGGGGCCCTAACTTCACAACTGCCAAATTGCAGGTTGTCAAATTTTGGCAGGAGGTCACAGGCTCCAGTGAGAACCAGATGAGCTCATGAGCCTCTAGCTAGAAAAACATGCAGGGGCGGATCCAGGTTTGCGGAGCCTGAGCTTATACCATTTGGAGGCCCTGTTTATGGAAAAGAACACACAATTATGAACATAAAATCAGGCCCAAGGCCTTGGAGAGGGGCCCAAGCAAGCGAGGGGCCCTCAGGCTTTATTAGCATAATGATCTCATGGTAAATACCTCTCTAAACACATACTGTTCTCTACAAGTTCAAGGACCGTCCTTGGATTCCACCCACACACACACATGCACATACCTGGGGGGCTCCCCAATCAGGCTAAGAGTCCCCTACTCAATCCTTAAGTCCAGAAAAAGCCCCAAGGACCAGGGTGGGATGAGGCTGGGCCCCAGGGGAGTGGAAGTGGGAATCTTGGCTGGGAAGCACGGACGTCTAGAAGCTTCTCCAGAGCAAGACTGGAGTCTCCCGGGACCCCAGCTCCCTGTGCTGGATGCTTTACACAGATTCTCTCGTTTTACAGATGAGGAAATCAAGCCTCAGAAAGGCTAAGTGATTCCCTGGAGACCAAGCATCCCTTAAGAGGAGGTGGGATGTGAACCCAGGTGGATGGACTCTACTACACTAACCTCTTCATAAACTGAGGCTGGGTGAACCCATGAATGAGTGGAGATAACCAAGGCCCAGAGAGGGTAAGCACTGTGGTGAAGGACACACAGGACCAGACTCCCTGACCAGTGCTCTTCCAGGCCAGTGCAGCCTGAGGAAGCCCCCCCCAGTCTGCTGGCCTCTCCTCACCCCCACTGGCTGGCCCACCCCCTCTATGCCCGTCTGGCTGGCTCACCCCGGAACTCCTCATCGGTCAGTCGCTTCTTGTGGGTCAGCAAGAAGGGGAGCAGCCCATCCAGGTCGGTGGTGGAGCCCCGAGACACGATGTCAAAGAGGATGGGCCGGTTGAAGACTTTGAGGATGGGGGGCGGCTGGGGCGCAGGAACCTTGGGGCTCTGAGGCTGCTTCCTGGGGGGAGGGGGGAGGCAGGGTGATGGAGGGCTTGTCTGCTGCCCACCCCACCATCCCTGGCCTTGGAGAGCGGGGGTGCAGCTGAAACCCTAGGGAGGAACCAGACTGGGAAGGGAGAGGCCAAAGAATGTCTTATCCAACAAACTGCCTAATTCTAGTGAGTGTAGGGGGCAGACAGACAGAAACATGCAAGCCTGCCCATCCACCCACCCATCCATCCATCTGTCATTTACTGAGTACTTACTATAAGCCAAACAGACCGAAAGAGACAAAGACAGTGGAAAAATAAAGGGGGGCGAGCAGACTAAAAGACAAAGCAACTCATTCATTCATTCAATTACTCATTCATTTATTCATTCACCAAACATATGGGACAAATGAAGGCATGCACACATGGGTGTTGAGCTCAGGACCTGCCACACAGTAAATGCTCAATAAACGCTAGCTGCTTTTGCCGCCTGGAACACCAACTGTGTGTCCCAGCAACTGTGTGCACTTGGGAGGGCCACTGAGACACAGACGCAGGTGAAGGAAGGACATGACTCAAGAGAGGGCTGAGGGAGGGGCAGAGACAGAGAGGAAGTAAGAAAAGGAGGCAGGCTTGGAGACATGCATTAAGTCATTCAACAAATGTGCGCTGAGCACCTACTCGGTGCTAGATTCTGAGAGAGGAAGAGCTGGGAGCAGTGCCAGCCCAGCCGGGCACCCTGGGGCAGCACCCTCTCTGCTGTGTTCTCCACCTGGCCCAGGGCCTTGCTCACAGAGGGGCTCCACAAGGATCCATTAACAATAAAATGATAGAGAAGGAGGGAGATGGGCAGAGAGCCTGGCAGGGAGGAGAGAGGAGGGGACCTGGAGTGAACCACAGCAGACAGGAGGTGGGGGCAGCTGGGGGTGGGGGGGCAGGGGCTGCAGGGGCAGAGAAAGCTGGCGTCTGGCTATGGCTACCCAGCACCATCTTGCCAGGAGAAGAGGACAGCAAATCTCCTTCCTGCCTCTGCCCGGACCCCCAGGGACTTTCCGTCTTGGGGCAGGGCCTCTGGGGGCAGGTGCCAGAGGGGGGACAGGGTGACTCCCTGTGGATAGGAGCATGGAGACTGGTACAGCCTCAAATGAGGGCACCCTCTAATGAACATTGACCTCTTAGCCCAAAACTAAATTAAAAAGTGCCTTCGTCTCCCTCCTCCTCTATCCAGCCCTCACCGAGGGGGCCTTCGGAGTCTCTGAAGACCTCCATCTCAGGCACCCCCGAGGCCCCTCCTAACCCTTTAGTGCTGACTGCCTGGGGGTGGGGGAGTGAAGATGAGGACTTGGAGGAGGGGATCTGAGCAGGGAGAGGACCTAGGAGGGCCTGGAGGTGGAGGGATGGGGATGCTGGATCACACTGCCTCCCTGGGCCTCAGTTTCCCTCTCTTGAGCAGAGGTTGTGCAGATTGGCTGGCATCATGCAGATGAACCCGAAGCAGTGTTCTCTGGACGTGGGGAGTCCTCTCCGACCTTGGGCCCCTTGCACGTGCACCTCCCTTCACCTGGAACAATCTCTCCCCCTTGGTGTGGCTGCCCCTTCTCATCCACTAATGTTGAGCTTAATGTCACCTCCTCCAAGAAGCCCTCTTGGACTGCCTTTCCTGGATGGGCCCCTCCTCTATCTCAGCACCTTCCCCAACTCGAACTGGATACTCATGAGCTTACTGTCTGACTCGCCCTCTAAACGGAAGGTGCTACATGAAAAGCCTACTGCCTGGCACACAGTGGGAGCTCAACAAAGCTTTATTGAATGAATCACTGACTCAGAGCATAAAGAAAGGGGACTGGTTCCAACCAGGCAAGGACTCAGAGGGTGGAGAGGCTTCATCAAGGGGATCGAGGAGACTCAGGCCATGCCAGGGTATCTCCAGACCTTCAGGACCGTCTTCCACTGCAGGCAGAAGGGACTGTGACAGGGGCTTTTAGGGAGGGATCATGGAAAGGGGCTGGTTCCAAGTCTGGGGTTTTTAGGGAGCCACAGCAGAAAGGGGCTGGTTCGCAGGTTTGGATCAATTCAGGTGCCCCAAGGAGAGCAGGGCCGGGACCCAGAGAGGATCGTAAACTGCATCAGTTCAGCAGGAGCGGAGGCTGGGGGACACAGGTGAGGGTGAGACCACCACCCCCGAGGGCCAAAAGCTTGGAGAAGTTCTGGACTTGACCTCACAAGGCAGAGGGTCTGTAGGCAATAGACAAGCTGGAAGCAGAGCCTGGGGGCCCGTGTTGACAGAACACCATGCAAATCCCACCCAGACACTGGGCAAATACCCGTGAGGTCTGTGGGCCAGGCTGGAGGACGTAAATCAGCAGAACCCACTGGGGAGAGGATGGGGTCCAGAGGTGGTCGGGGGAGTTGGGGGCTCCCTGCCCCGCTAGGCGTGGCAGAGAATGCAGCACTGAGAGGGCCAGAGGCCCCTTCAGGGCTTCTCTCCACCCTCCTCTTCCCTCACCAGGCTCCTTCAAGGGAGGGAAGGCTAATGCCCTGGGGCGTCCAACCCTCCCCAAGTCTCCGGAAAGCCGCTGTATGCCCAGGATTGAAGGTTATTCTTGGAGAAGACCCAGGAGGGCCAGTTGAGGTACCTGCCAGAGGAGAAGGTGGGTGGATGGACAGATGAACAGATGAGCAAATGGATGAAAAGATCAGGAATAAATGAATAAGCCAACGACTGAGCAAATGAATGACTGAATGAACAAATGGGTAAACGGACTGATAGTTAGACATATGGATGGCTGGATAGATGGGAGAAAAAAAGAAAAGAAAAGAAGGAAGGAAGGAGAGAGAAAAAGGGGGAGAGAGAAAGAGAGAAAGAGAAGGAAGGAGAAAGGAAAAACAGATTAGAGATGAAATGAATGGATTATGAATAGCTCAGTAGAAAGCTGACTTGCTGGATGAACAGCAACAGTGGGTAGATGGGAGGGCGGATGGATGTTTGGATGAGTGGATGATGGATGAATGGAAGTTTTGTCATATGGATGGATAGACAGATGGATATGTGAATGCATGGATGATGGATGGATGGATTGGACAAGTAGAAGGACAGGGGCACAGATGGGTAAGTAGATGAACGAGTAGATAATGAATGGATACATGGATGGATGGATAGATGGGTAAACACATGTTATAAATGAGTGGATGATAATAGATGGATGGAAGGGTAGCTGTATGGGTGGATGGATGGCCAGGTGAGTGAATGGATGGGAGGACATATGGAAATGGATAGATAGGAGGGCGAATAAGCAGATGAGTGGATGGAGAGAGGTGGGTAAATAGTTGTATAAATGAATGAGTGGATGGATGGATGCGTGGATGAACAAACGGATGGACAAATGGATGATGGACAGATGGATTCAGGCTAGAGGAGACCACTGATGAGGCAGCTGGCAATACTCACTCGAGGACCTTCTTCCGCCACCGCTTGTTATCGCTGGGGTGGTGACGGTAAGTGCCGTAGTCAAAGAGTGAGTCCATGGGTGCCTTCTTGGGCCCGGGCACCACTGAGGACTCATACAGGGTGGACTCCAGCAGATCGATGGGGTTGGGGACACCCTTGCGGAAGGCACCCTGGAACTTCATGCGCAGGTTTGGGCGCCCATCGCCTGGGCCCATGGGGCGACTGGCATCAGCAGGTGAGGGCGAGGGGACGCCGTCGTCCCCCTCAAACAGGTTGGCCAGCGAGGAGAGGGGGAAGGCCTCCCCACCGGAAGTGCCACTCTCGTCCCCAGGGGGCTCGGCTGCCTCCCCGGCCCCCACGCGGGGGCCCTCGCTGGGATCCGCCATGCTGGCCCCGGGCTGCTCTGTGCTGCTTGGCCTGCAAGGAAGAAGGAGGGGAGTCAGGCCGGGCCTGGCCGGAGGCAGGGGGGCCCCAGGAAGCCCCCTCCCACAAGGACAAACAGCTCTGCTGCCAGCTGCTTCAAAGCCACCGTTGTAATGACAGGGGCGCAGGGTGGCCACTCCCAGATGTGGTCGGCTGCCAGCCCCGGGCGGGAGCTGCAACAGGAGCTTCTTTCAAGGGCCTGGAGACACGAGGCTGCCCCAGGTCCAGCTACCCCGGGCAGGGCCCCAGTGTGACGCCGGGACCCCAAACCCGGAGCTGCCCCACAGAGCGGGGTCCGACTCCAGGCTCCACACCTCATTGACATTTCCCAGCCTCGGTCTCCTCATCTGTAAAACGGGGATGTCTGAGCAGACCTCTTGGGAGAGCTGTGGAGAGCAGGTCTTTCAGTGTCCAGTGCAGTGCCGGGCACGTGGTAAGCACCTACTAAGCCACAACCACTGACTGTGTGCTTCAGGTAAAGTTGGTGCTCAGAAAATGCTTGTGGACCTACTGTGTGAACCACTAGTCCTCGAATCCTCTTCAGACACCATTGTTATGATCCCCATTTTACAGATTAGGAAACTGAGGCCCCAAGACTTCAGCTGACTGAGGTGTACACACTTTACTCCCCAGTGCAAAGCATTGATCCCTTTCCCTCCTCTCTCTGCCTGGTTAACTCCTCCCCATCTCTGTGTCCCAGAGCAATTGTCCCTTCCTCCAGGAAGCCCTCCAGGACCTCACCCTTGCCCGCAGCCTCCATGCCTCTCTCCCTCAAGGCTTTATCACATCTGTTCATGGCATTAGCTCATTCCCATATGGTGAACACCAGGAGGCAGAGAATGCATCTGTTTTGTTCACCCGAGTCTCCAGCACCTAGGAGGGTGCCATGCGAACCACCTACGATGAAGGTATTATTTGCTCCCATTTCCCAGATGAGGAGACCGGAGCTGCACAGCAGCAGTCACACTGCTTGTAGGTGGAAAAACCAGGACTTGAACCTGGGTGTCTGGGGCTCCCAGGCCCAACAGTTAGCCAGAAGCAAGGGCGGGAGAGTGGCAAGGCCTGCAGGCTGGCAGCCTCTCCGACCCTCTGCAGGCGCAGGCCCGAGGGCGAGTTTCCTGGCACTCTCACCATCCCACCCAGGAGCTGGGGATGTCTGAAAAGCACTCTCTGTCTCTTCCCCTTCGCCCGACACACATGCAGAGGAACAAATGAAGGCTGGTTCCCACCATGTTTGCTTTGTGGTTGCCAGGAAGGAAGGCTTGGGTCTGGGAGGTGGAGGCGCCCCAAGAGGCCTTGCTCAGTGTGGGCAGTGGGGCATTCAGATCTCCAGAGCTGCTTCCCCGCAGGGCACCCACAGGGAGGAAGCCTGGACTTTGGAGTCACTCAGGCCTGGGTTCAAATCCCAGCGCTGCCAGTCACTTTAGCTCCCCACACCTTAGTCTCCTTGTCTGTAAAATGGATCCAATCATAGTAGCTTCTATATGGGGTTGCAGGAAGAATCAGTGGGATCAGGCTTGCTGGTACTGACTTCGGGGTTGGATTTGGGACTGTTAATTATAATGATTAAATGAGGAAGGGAGGAGGGTTAGGAGCACAGGTTCTGAAATCAGGCCAAGTTCCTGTCTCATCCCTGGTCATTAGTGGCTGTGTGACCTTGAGCCAGTCATGTCCCTCTCTGGGCCTCCATGTCCCCAGCTGTAAAACTGGGGTGGCAATGCCTATTTCTAGGACCTGTGGGAACTGTCAGTGACCTCAGCATCCAGTGGGAACTCAGGAGATATTAGTTCTCCAACCACAGCCCAGGTAGGAGAGGGAAGCCTGGCTCTTCAGCCCCTTAACAGTTGCACACAAGAGGCTGGCTTCATTCTGCTTGAAGAGTGGGGGCAATTGGAGAAAGACAGGGGGGTCTGGGGTCTGTTTGTTGGGGATGCAGGTGCAGATTAGGGTCCCCCCAGGCACAGCCCTGTTCACCTCACTGGAGATGCTGGAGTCGGGGGGCAGGGGGTGCCAGAGAAGAGGTGCAGGGCACGTTCCCTCTGCTGTCAGACCCCACCCCAGGGCACCCAACAGCCCGGCTGGGACAGGATCTAAGGGAGCCCTCCCCACCTCAGGGAACTCCCAAGGCTGGGGAGGGTTCCTGACCATCGCTGAGTCCTGAGAACCCCCCACCAAGACTGCAACCCCCCCCAAAGAACCCCAACTCCTGACAGCATTCCAGGTGTCTGGGTGGGGGGCTCCACAGAGGGGCGCTGGAGTTGGCCAGTAGGGGGTTCAAATCCCCTCTTGGTCACACACTCACTGCTGCACAGCCCCGGGCAAGTCACAGAGTGATAATTATTAGTGTTCTAATTATGATGATATAATAATAATAATTTAAAAATCATCACCATCTTCATCACTGTAGTTATGTAGCTCTCACTGTGCCAGGCCCTGGCCTAGTGCAATGCATGTCCACTCACATCTAATCCTCACCACAAACCTAGATCCTGGTCCTCAACCGCTGTGGAGACATTGTGGGTTGTCACAAAGACTTGGGGGGGGCTACTGGGAAGGGGTGCTGCTCAATTTGCTACATGCCCAGGACGGCCCCTGGCACCAAGAATTATCCAGCCCAACACGTGCTGAGGTTGAGAAACACTGCCCTAGAGGTAGAGCTGCTGTAATTCCTCATTTTGTTTTACAAACGAGGAATCTGAGGCTCAGAGAAGTTAAGTGACTTGCCTGAGGACACACAGCAGGTTTGCAATGCAGGCTCCAGACTATACTAACCTCTCAGTTTCCTGGGTACGGCCAGGATGCCAGGGAACCCCTTACAATATCTCGTTCTTACCTCCTGGGAGGTAAGAATTATTACAATTAGCCCATTCTCATCTCTCTGGGCCTAATTTCTCCACCTGTAAAATGGGGCTAATAATAACAGCTCCTACCTCCTAGGACTGCTGTGAGATAACATTAAGTCAAGTGCACTTGTTATACCCTGGGCCTTGTCAAATTTCTTCATCTTCATCATCATCACCATCATCATCATCATCATCTGCTCCCAATTTCCTGTCCTCCCCCCAAACTTTACCCCCATCCCCCACTACACACTGTAATACCACAGCCTGCATTTCTAGCCGAGTTAAAATTCACCAAGCCCCACCCAGGCCCTCTGTCCTTAAATCCCCCAGGGGCCTGGTGAGCAGGGCAGCACTGCTGCTCCCATTTGACAGCTGGGGCAAGAGATGAGTGAACAGAGAACAAGGCCTCCGGACTCCCAAGCCAGTGATGTTTCCACACCACAGCGCCCGAGAGTGTGTACGCATGAGCACACGTGTGCACATACATGCACACATGCATGCAAGAGACTGGCTCCCCTACCCTGTGGCAATTTCCTGCCCAAACACTGCCCTGTTCTCTGCGGTGGAGAAGAGTACACTCCCAGTTCTCATTTGCCCCGAAGGCTGTTATTACACATTCCGAACCAAAGCCAGATTTAGGCGGGAAGGAGGGGGCCGGCAGAAAGAGGCCGGGTACAGATCCGCGCGTCTCCTCTGCATGGGAATGCCACGCCTGTGTGTGCGTGTCCCTGCGTGGACGCACAGACGCCTCCTGCCGGGCAGAGCGGGGCCCCGGGCAGCACCCAGCGGGCCCCAGGCCCGCAGAGGGCCGCGATCAGACGTCGCACGGCGATGTCTGTGTGACTATCCCCATGCACCGACATCTTCCCCACTGCGTTCGTCGAAAGCAGTGGTTTTCAAATGATTTTGCTTTAAGGATCCAAACCCTTTTTGGAATCCATTGTCGTCTGCATGCAGATGGTGGCTGGGTCAGGATGGGGGTGGGGCATCTGAATCTCACAGCCCAGGGAACAGGATTGGAAACCCTTAGTCTATTCATTTACCCAACAAATATATACTGAGCACCTGCTGTGTGCTAGGCTCTGGGGACACAGCCATGAACAGAAAAGAGAAACCCCTCCCTCTCAAGGCCGGCATTCTGGGGGGAAAGGGGGGTCCATGCAGTGGTGTTGACAGCTGCAAGGACCAAAGAAGGGCTCAGGAGTGGTCGAGTTAAGGGGAGCAGGGGTCACGAGGAGCTGAGCAGGCACAAGGCTGAGCTGCAGGCCCGAGGCTTCCTCTCTGCCCTGGACAAGTGACCTCAGGCTTTGCAGGAACAGGGAACAAAGACCAGGTGTGGCCTCGGCTGGGGCACCAAACCCACCCCCACCCCAGAGGAGGCACCCCTGACGGGAGGTAGTGGGTGAGCCTGGGCAAGTGACTCAGCCTCTCTGAGCCTCACTTTCCCTCCTGTCAACGGAGGGTCTGGAAAGGGTTGTTGTGAGAATCCTATAAATTGAGTCAAATGTGCGGCACATAGTAGGCCCTCAATTAACAGATCACATGACTAAGTTAATGACAAGGGACTTCTCTTTGAGAATCCCAGATCCAGCGGGGCCAGCGGGGCCCTGCTCCAGCCTCCCTGGCCCCGAGCTAGTGAGGGGAAGGTGGAGGAACAGCCCATGCTCGCAGTTGTTACCTCGTGACCTGGCCTGATCTCACGGAAACCCTGGCACCTAGTTATCAAATCCCATCCTTCGGATTATGTGGGCAAGGAAAGCTGCTTAAATCTGGGGCAAGTTTGGGCGTGCAGGCCCACTCCACTCCAGGGGCAGAATTCTGGGGAGCTGGTCCCGCCAGGCTTGGCATCTCTCTGTCGAGTGCTGCCTGTTGGCAGGGCTCTGGGGGAGCACCGAGGAGTGGGCCCTCTACAGACGCTACCCTCGGGAAGCTCCCAGGCTAGGGGGTGGCAGGTGTGACGACCCCCTCCAGGCCCTGCCCAGGGCTCTCCCCTTGGCTTGGAATGTCCTTCCTTCCCTGGCTGCCTCCTACTCATTCTTCCAGTCTTGTCCCAAATGCCACTTCCTCTGGGAAGCCCTCCTGGGTCTCCCCACATAAACCAGGCCCCTTGTAGTTCACTCTCAGAGCTTCGGGTCCCAACCTTTACAGCACAGTTCTGATAGAGCTTTTACCTTCACTTACATTTTTATCTTACTCACCTTCTCTTCCTCGCTAGAATTTTAGCTGCAGGAAGTAGGGACCATTCTGCACCCACTGTCCCCCAGCACTTGGCACTGTGCCAGGTCACAATGGGGCATCAATATATATTCGTTTTGCAAAAAACTGTAAGATCTGGAGGCCTCTGAGGTTCTGGGGAGGGTACAGGATGGGAAAAGGAGCCCTGATCCTGACGGGGACAGGGGAGAGGCTGCAGGGAAGGGGAGGCACTGGGACTGGGGCTGGGCAGTGGGAATGGGATAAGAGGGCAGAGGAGATGGCAGGGACAAAGGTGTGGAGGACATTGAGGAATAGTGAGGCCTGAGGCACTGGGAGAAGAAAGGCAGGAAGAGAGAAGAGATGGCTGGGTAGATGGGAGGATGGATGGGTAGGAAGGTGGATGAGAGGGTGGGTGGCTGGGTGGGAAGCTGTGTAGGGGGAGGCAGACCAGGGGCTACATGCTTGGGCTCCCAGATGGACCCAGTGCACTCACACTCCCCCCCCACTCTGGGGCTCCCTGGCCAATCTATGGGGATCCCCACTCCCTACGGTACCTGCTAATAAGAACGACTGTGAGTCTTGGAGGGGATGGTGGGATGGTGGGATGGTGCAGGTGGAGGAGGGAGCAGGAAGAGGGGGGCCCTGAGGTTTGCTGGTGCCAAACACCAGGTGAGGAAACTGAGGCTCAGAGAGGTCACTTGCCACTGTGGGCAGGCTTGGGAGAGGGGGAAGCAGGAGCAGAACCCGTGTCTGTTCGGCTCCAGGTCCTTCACTGCTCACGAGGACCAGGGGTTGAAGGGCAGATGGTGGGGTGAGCAGGGGTGCGGGGCAGTCAGCGGGGTCACGGGCCCTGGAGCCAGGCTGCCCGGGGTTCAGACCCCAGCTCTGCAGACCTGCCAGCTCCCTGGCCCTGGGCAGGCGCCGGCCTCTAGAGACCTCAGTTTCCTGTAAAAGGACGATGATTATAGCAGCCTCTACGCCCGGGGACTGTCGTGAGGGTTACACGAGGTTAACGCATGTAAAGCCTGGAGCCTGGTGCCTGGCACGTGCTCAGTAAAGGAGAGCTGGGGTGATCGTTGCCATCAGAATCGTTACATCATTATTAATATTAGAGGATGGTGGAGGAGATGGACGGACAGAGGAGCAGGGAGACATGACTGCCAGGGAGGGCAGAGCCCGGGAAGGGGACTCCGGCAGCCGCCACGGAGCTGCCGGATGGGGGGAGCTCAGCCCCTGGCCAGGTGATGCCTGCTGCCTGCAAGGCTGCCTGTGGCTCCTGGGCCCTGGGGAGGGGCGGGCATCGAGGGCTGGGCCACCCCAGGCGGGCGGCAGTGGGGGCATCATGCCATGTGGGCACCTTCCCTGGCCAGCCTTTATTTACCCAGCAGGTCTGGGCCCAGCCCGCTTCCTGTTTGCTGCACAGAGGCCGCCTGTCCAGGGCTGACAGAGCCCCAGTGTCCTGCTGGGTCCCCTACTCGGGAGGGTGCCCCTTCCTGCTCACCCCACCCGGGCGGGGACAAGTCAGGATGATTCACCGGGCTGGCAGGGGTCAAGGCCAGTGTGGCTATGGCAGCCTCGTGGTTATCCCACAAGCTCCTGGCTGGAGGGGCTCTGAAGGCACACGCAGAGCCCCCTCCCAGCCTTCACGGGGACCCTTGCCTCTCCAAGGGTCCCTCGAGGGGGAGGCGTTTATACAAAATATGCAGTATAGGCAAATCCAAAGAGACAGAAAGTGGATTAGTGGCAGCTAGGGGCTGGGGGCGGGGGAGTGATGCTAATGAGAATGTTCTGGAATTAGGTAGTGGCGATGGTGCACAACTTTGGGAATATACTAAATGCCACTGACTTGTCCACTTTAAAGGGGGGACTGTACAGTCGTGAAATGACACCCTGATAACCCCTCACTGCACTGTGTCCTCGGGCAAGTCGCTTCCCCTCTCTGAACCTCAGCTTCCTCATCCCCAATCGGGAATGTCGTGAGGATTAGAGGCACAGAAAGGGTTTAGCACCGGGTTTGGCACACGGTAGGGACTCAAGGACACGAAGTCTCTGCCCGGGAGGCTCCAGGTCCTTCTTGCCTCGTCACGACCCCGTCAGGGCACTTGGCCTCTCCCAGAGCACAGTGCCATTCGGGAGCAGGGAGGCCATGCAATCTTGGGACCCCCTTCTCCCTGGCCCAGCCCCTGTCCTGGAGAATAGTCACAGCCACAGAGAGCCTCAGCGAGGTTGTCCAACCTATGTTCTGCTCCCTGCCTGCCACTTGCCTCACCACTGTGGGCCTCAGTTTCTCATCTGTAAAATGGGAGAAATAACTACCCTGCACTTGGTCTACAATTATTTTTTATATTGCACATCCATGTTTTGATTAACAAATAAAACAAAAGCTCCCATCCCACGGGGCTGTTGTGAGGACTAAATGAGGTAATTCAAGAGGTCAGGACAGTACTGGCAACATGGTAGGTACTCAACAAAT
>PVKY010009242.1:0-13441 GCA_004027775.1 Bradypus variegatus
TAGAATCCGCATGGACTGATGATTTTAGATGTGTCTTCAACTGAAGTGCAGGCAGACTGGAGTTGTTATCACAGGTCCAATTCTGCCACCCAATGGCAGCTACTGGAAATTTGAATTACAAAACTCACCATATACAATGATTAAGTACAACCCACTTGAGAAGCAATTACTAGCATACTTTTAAGCTCTAGTGGAAACAGCCCATATGGCTGAAGGACAACCAATTACTGAGGTATTCATTTATTATAAGAGGTGTCAAAAATATATTCAATTAAAGAAATGTATAACCAAGTTCTATGATAAAATGTAAATGTTATATTCAAGAATATGCTAGGGTTGGGTAGTTTGCATAATATCCATGAGCAAGTAGCCTCTGTTACTTCCAGGATTAACGATAGAACATCCTTAGTAACAGTCCACTCCTGTTGCCAAATGGTCTGAATCTTCTGACTCCCTTCCCGCAGAAGTGTTGACAGGCTGCTTACTTCACCAATGGGAGTTCCCGCATTGGAAAAAGGGACTTCATATGGAAATCTGATGCTATTTTCCCAGCAGACAGTAAAACCCTACTTCAAGAAGGCAAAGGTAAATCTAAACACCAGGTTGAACTAGAAGTAGTGTACCTAGTACAGCATAGAAGAAAAAAGTCCTAATTGGTATAAAATACTATATTCAAACCTCTGGATATCCACAGATTCCTAGGGTATAGCCGATGTCTTTGCACATATTCTGGCTAATAAATATTTGGTGAACAATTAAAGAATGTTCTACTGTGGAGAGTGTGATTGTGGAAGATCTATGGAAATTCAGAAAGAAAATTAAAGTAGCTATATGGATGCCCACCAAAAGAACCCAGTTGCTGCGAGGGATAGGAAAGATTCAGAGAGGAAATGGAACACCAAATGTGGGTGCCTTGGACCACCTCTGGAACTGGTCACTTGGATACATGAGATGACTGGCATGATAATATCCAGGCCACACAAGGAGTGTTACAGTGACATGTTCCACTTTCATCCACCAAAACCACTAACGTGGCAGTAGACCGGCCTGAATGTTAACAAGAGAAAAACTGTTCCAAATTGACTTTAGCAAGAATTCCCCAAGTAGAGAGAATGAAGCTGGCAGGTGGTTTACATAGGGCCACTGCTGTGGTTTCAGAAGGATTCAAATGGATTTTAACAAAAATAGACACTTGTTTCTCCTTGTGCTTTGCTTATTCTTTAACTGAAGCAGCAGTTGAAATACCATCAGCATTCTGGAAATAGGAATTTTACACCAGTTTTGACCCATAGCTTACATATTATTGAACCAAGTAACACATTTCAAAAGACCATTGTTTTAAAGGGACCCTTTAAAACCTATACGGCAGTTACTTAATTGAACATTTAGAATGGGAAATGAAAACATTTTTATTAAGGACATAGATCATGAAGGGCTGCCTAGCTCAACTGGGTGAATATGTACCTTACCTGAAAGTTAGGAATGGTAAAGGCAGAACCTTTTAGAGATTTCTAGGTATTGGAGGTTGTAGGGGGGTAGCAGACAATGATGCTGTGATACAACTGCCTGTCTTTCCAACCTCACAAAATTCACTTTGCTTTCTTACTTGCTTGGTCTTTCAATTTTTTCCTGCCTTTCTTTCTCCTTTCTCCCTCCTCTTCTTAAAAAGGCAGACTTTCATTAATTGCTTTTATCACCATGTTAAGTCATGCAGTTACAAATTAGTTAAGAAATTTCTGAAAGGGTATAATTGTTTTTTTAAAAAAGTGCATTCATTGCGTTAATATCTAGCACTTCACTGGGTCAAACTTTTCAAAAGCCAAATAACTCCCAGACAAAACACTCTATCCAATATAGATTTCTGCCGCACTTTATTAAGTTTGCACGCAGAATGTGAGGCCCCTAAAAGAAGAGGGATGCAACATCAGACTGAGCTGGTGGTGCGGGCAATGTTAGGAGCTGCCAGTCAGAACTGAAACAGGGAAACAAAGTATTTTTATCTGAGTTACTCTCCTTGAATTATTGTTCAATTGATCAACACAATAGATCTTTGAAAGAAAATTTAATTAACATGATAAGGTTAATGCATTCTTTGGACTATGTGTCATAATTTTATTTAGCAAATTCAGATAGTCTTAACAAGAATAGCTCCACAGCTGCAGTTATGAAAATAAATTAATTTGCCATCTGGCTTTTTATTTTTGCTGGACAATACTAAACTCACAAGCTCTAAATGATTGTTTTATGTTTAATATACTAGATTTTTCATTTATGTTGATAGACAGGCATTGACTGCTTGAGTCAGTTAGGCATGTTAAGTGATTAAATGCATAAAGAGAAACATCTTTTATTTTTGTTTGCAACCTGTAAAATTGAGTTATTTTGCTGATATGCAACACCAGTAATGCACCTTTGGATCATGCTACCTTCAGAAAATGCCATATACACTCTTCTTAAATGTGTTAAAGTTACAGTACATCCCAAACTCAGCCAGAGGAAAATAATGCAAGCAACTGAATGTTTCTGGACCCCAAACAACAGGTGATTAATGTGTTGGGAAGCAGCCACAGAGCAAGGTAGAATAGCCAGATGGAAGATACTTTTTATTTAAAGGCAAAATACCCCAAATGTCCCCCTGGTGCAGGCAATTTCTACTTTCACACTCATCAACTTGTATATGATCTCCTAATCTTAATTTTCTTCCTAAAGGGCTGATTTGGGTTGACTTATTAAGAATGGTCCATTATATAATAAGTCATGAGAGAAAGAAATTTATGGGGTTACATGTAAACTTGTGATAGGTTTGCAGTAGTTTACAGATGAAGAGGGCATTGAAGATCCATCTATTTGAAGATCAAACCAGCTTCATTGTACACCCTGAAGATTTTCTCAATGGCATTGACATAGGCAGCTGTTCTCAGGTCCAATCCCAGGTTCTATTTCATGACTGTGTGCATGATTTGCCTGGCAGAATGTTCCATAGTGTAAGCTAAACCAGAGTGCACAATGTCCTTCTCAGATGCACCCAGTATTCTGTCTTGAAACCCTGATGTGGGCACAACAGGAATAGTTCCACGGTTCTTCCCAAATTTTCTTTCTAAACTCTCTTGAACAGATATGAGGAAGTGGTAGTTAGAATCCCTTTCGTATTTGAAGGTCAATCAGCCATAGCTGACATGATTTATATTCTTCAGCCACTCAAAGTAAGATACTGTCACTCCTCCAGCATTCAAGTAGAGATTGGGAATAACCATACGGTTCCTCTCCAGGAAAATCTTATCAGCTTCTGGAGTTGTGGGTCCATTGGCACCTTCAGCAATGATCTTGGCTTTGACTCTGGATGCGTTGGATTTGGTCAGCTGCTTCTCGTTGGCAGCAAGGATTAGAATGTCACAGTCTGCTTCCAAAATGTTTCCTTCATAGGGCTTTGCCTTGGGGAAACCCAGCATTGATCCATGATGCCATTTGAAGTTTTCCAGTTCGTTTGGGTCAATATCATCCGGATTCCATATGCTCCTGTCAGATTCACAAACGCCAACACATTTAGCACTAGAACAATGTAAATATCTCATAGAGTGTAGACCCATATTACCAAATCCCTGAAGAACAAATGTTTTATTTCCAATCCCTGGTGTCATTCCCAAAATTTTCATATAAGAAGCTTCATTGAGAAAGTTTCCAATGCCATGGAAAACACAATGGCCGGTAGCAGAGATGCGTCCCTGGATCGCACCCTGACTGATGGGTTTACCGGTAACACAGGCATGTGCATTAATATCGAAGTGCCCTATGGGCTGGCATAGGTGTCAGCAATCCAGGACATCTCATGTTCACTGGTGCCCATGTCTGGGGCAGACACATCAACACCAGGACCAATAAAGCCCTTCTTTGCTGGTTCTAAGGTGAATCTCCTTGTGATCTTTTCTAATTCATTATCCGTGTAGTCCTTGGGATTGATTTTAACACCAGCTTTAGCACCCCCAAATGGCACATCAACCACAGCACACTTACATGTCATCAGAGTAGCCAAAGCTTTTACTTCATCTACACTCACATCTTTGCTGTAACGGATACCCCCCTTGCAGGGCGTGCAGTGCTGGCTATGCTGGGCCCGGCAGCCTTGGATCACATCCCAGGAGCCATCGTCAAGCCGGATGGGGAAACAGACTTTCCAGCACATGGCTGCAGGGCTTGATAATTCTCAGGATGTCTTTCACCCGTTTCGGCTTCTGCTCCTCGTTCTCCCATGTCTTGGTCCTCCACCAGCTTGTCTTCCACGAGGCTGGCGCCGCGATCAAAGAAGCTCTCTACCATCTTGAAGAACTTGGGGCTGTCCTCCAAGTCCAGCACCGCCTTGCTGTAGAGTCGCCGTGCGGATGATGCAGGCTGCCCACCGGCCCCGCCCAGCGCTGTCGCCCAGTCGGCCGCCGAGGCCAGGGTGGCGGGCCAGGCCCGGGACAGCAGCAGCGCCTCTCCCAGGCAGCGGTGTATGACGGGGGCAGCGGCGCCGCGGAGGAGAGGTGCGCTGGGAGGCCCTGGGACGGAGGAAGAAAGGGCCAGGCGAGGGCGGCCTTTTAAGTCTCAGTTTCCTGCCTTCTGTCTATTCCTTCCCTTCGGTTCGCTCGCGACCCAACCGTGAGGAACCGACTTCAACCACGCCTGTGAACGGCAGAGCCGGCGCGTGGGGTGCGGGCGCGCGCGGTACAGCCCAGACTCGCCTCGGCCTCCCTGGCGGCAGCGCGTACCTGCAGAGGAGTTACCGCTTCAGTATTGAAGTATATTTTCCCTGGGAATGGAACTCTAGTTTGCATTTATTTTCTTTCATCTTTTCAAAATAACCCACTACCTTAAGTCTGCCATCTTTTCTGTTGGGAAATAGGTTTTCAATCTAATAGCTGCTCCTTTAAAGGCAGCCCCACCTCTACTTTTTTCCCTGGGTAAAACGCATAAATAGAGGTTTGTGATCCAGCCTCCCACCTTTGGGTGTCATAAATGGTGTCTTTGCATACGTCAGTAATCCAGTCCATGTGCACAAGCTCTGAGAACGCCTCTCGGGCTTATGAGTGTAGGGAAGAGGCTGTAAGACTTGGAAGTGGACCTGAGGCTGTTCAGGCAGGGAATTCTGAGATCCCAGATATTTGGAAAACGACATGGTGTGTGTTGGCTGTGTGTGAGTATATCAGCCAAACTTTGCAGAATCCTCATCCGTGTGGAGAGTGACAGGCCCAACAAACCAAGTGGGGGACACCTGGAAAACAAGTCCAGGCCTGGGGTTCATAGGTGGTACTGTTTAAAGGTAATTTGTCTTTTCTCTCAGGCTGTTCTTAAATTTTTATGTCTTTTGTTTTCAGTCGTTTATTATGAACTGCCTAGGTGTACTTTCTTTTGTGTCTATCCTGTGCTGGCTGTTAAGCTTCTCTCTCTTACCTTCAAACCCACCCTTATGTTTTGTGATATGCAGAATCTGGAAAGTATTTTTTTTTCTTTGCCAGCTGATTCCTGGCACTAAGGGGCAACTGCTTGCTGTTTGTCTGTTTCACCCCAGCAATAACTGGGGTTCCACTTTCCAGCTTTTTCTCAGCGCTTCCAGAACTGGTCTTACCAAACATACTAGCTGCAGCCAGAAAGCTTCCTTCCCAGCTTCACAAGACCTCTTCTCCCAGCTCCAAGCACAAATGGGCAACACCCCTATTCCGAGATCACAAGGTCTGTCCTGCAAGCTCTAGTTGCTAATGATGTGACCCCTTCTCTTTGCTCCCCCAGTCCTGAGGAGGCTAGCTACCTCCTGTAATTGTCTCTGTATCACCACATATTCCCTTTTTGCTTCTCTAATTTTTCAATCTCTGTTTAGCCAGGTTTTCATATTAAATTATATTGCTCCATCCCATTCTGTCTGTCCTCTCTTTCTGAGACCTTAAATACACACATGTTAGACCTTTCTACCATTTCCCACAAGATTTCCTGGATTTTCCATCTTTTTGTCTTGGTATTTCAGTGTAGATATTTTCTGTTGACCTACATTCCAGTTTATTAATCATCTATTTTCCTGTTTCTAATCTGTTTAATTTCAGCTATTATATTTTTCAGTTCTAGAATTTACATTTGATTCTTTTTTATATATTCCAGTTCTCCAGAGAAATTATCTATTTTGCCACATGTTTCCTTGACATATTAATCAAAATCATTTTAAATGCATGTCTAATAACTCCAATATTTGGATTACCTGTAGGTCTGTTTCTAGTGTTTTTTTCCCTTGTTTTATTTTTGGTCATTTGGCCCTGTCTTCAGGAATATCTGACATTTTTTTTAATTGAATGTTAGACATTATGTATGAAGAATTGTAGAAATAAATTTCAGACTCTGGCTGATGTGATCTTACTTCAGAGAAGAAAGACTTTTGCTTTTTGCAAGCAGAGTACAGGTAGATCATCTTAACCAGATCTGGCATTGAGCTGTTTCCAAATTGTGTTTCAATCACTGTGAGGACTTGTCTATTTCTTGTTCAGTCTTACTCTTAGGGTGTCGCTCTGCCATGTCCTTCCATGGTTCAATCTAAATGTTTGAGGTCATTAGTAGCTCTCTCTTCTTGGTAGATGCTGAACTCCAGTTTTTGTTTTTGTTTTTTTTTTAGTAGAGAAGTTGTAGTTTTACAAAAAAATCGTTCAGAAAATACAGAGTTCCCTTATACTCTCCACCCCCATTATTAACACCATGCATTAGTGTGGTACATTTGTTACAATTGTTGAAAAAATATTATTGTATTTTTACTATTAACAATAGTCCATCATTTCCATTAGAGTTCATTGTGTTGTACAGTCTTATGGTAGTTTTTTTAAATTTTTTATTCTAGTGACATATACAAACTAAAATTTACCCTTTAAACCACATTCAAATATATATATCAGTGATGTAAATTAGATACATATTCTTTTGCTCCATTTTTTAACTCCAATTTTTAGATCTGTTTGGCTTCTCAGTCTTTAAACATCACTTCCCACTGAGCTTCTTACCTTCTTGTTTTGTGCTACTTAGGAAATAGCAAGTATCTCATAGGGAAAATTGAGGAAGAATGTTCAGCTTACCTTAAAGCACTTCTGTTCTTTTAAAGCACTTCTGCTCTCCATCCAACAAATCCTAGCTGCCATGGTAACCCTGAACTTCAGAGTTTATTTCCACATACCCACAACACTGACCAAAGCTCAGCTAAGGTTCTCAGTCTTGTAGGTGTCAGTTTCTAATGAGTTTCTCAGCCTCTTCTCTTCCCTTTGAGGTCTTGTTCTTTACCTTGTTAGGTTTTCCAATGCTTTCAAACAAATGCTTTTTGTATTTCATGTCTCATGTCTTTTTTTTTTTAGTTTTCTCAAAAGGAATATTGGTAAGCTACATAGTTAGTGTTCCTACATGATCAGAAGTAAAGATGTGAAATATTTATCAGTTGTCTTTTGATTGCTTTTCTCTTTATACTCTACCTTCATCTCTATGATAATTAGGAGGTGTGAGGCAATTTGAAGATACAGTCTAAGTACCTTTCATCTTTCAAATGCTGAGGGAGGATGGAAAAAAAGAGGGAAAACCTGGCTTGATGTGAGCTGGAAAATCACCCTTAGTCTCCCTCTGCGCCTTTCTCTGATGCCCAGAATAACTGCCTGCATTAGTAATACTAACAATATCCTACCCCAGGCTTCTAAATATTTTTTTTCAGCAAACTCCTTTAGAAATAGCAGGACCTAGTAACGTGCCTATTCGGAGATGATATTTGAATGATTGCTTCTATTAATATCTCTCATAAATACTCAAGTCTCTGATTATACACAGCTAAGGCTTATTCAGCAAAAGAAAGACAATATTTTAAGGCATTTTATAGAGCTGTGGGCAGGTACCACAGAGTTGCTGCCAAAATACATTCATCTAACAATGGCTACTTGGATACTGACTCTCTTTTTGCAGGTATAGGACCATGTGTTCTATATTTTCTGTTATCAGTAACAACATATTCCCAACGTTTCCTATTTCTGGCTTGAAAAACTGAGATTTGCCTTAAAGGATTGCAAAATTTTATGCAAGGTGTCTTCCAAGGGACATCACATATTATTTCCATGTTCCGAACATTTATGGCTTTTAAAAATATTTTTCAAAGCACTGCACATTTTGAAATTTTCTACAGATCATAAATACCAAAATATTTTCTACAGACCAACAATGCAAAAATTAAAAAATAAAAGAGGGAAAGGGAGAAAAATATGCTAATCTCACCATTTTGTTATTAGTAAGAAGTGATAAAAAAATTATTTTTCCTCTTCTGTACCTAACATCTAAGTGCACTGTTACTGCTAAGCCAGTCAGAGAGTGCTGAGTTCAATCAAATTCCATTATAAGTTTTGATTAGAAAAAGCAAACTATCTTTTGTTAAGGCAATAACTAATCCAACTCAACCTTAGTCTCCTAACCAAGAACTGCTATTTAAATGTCCTTGGGTGTTATTTTACCCAATACACTCATTTAATAGTTATGCATTACCCTGCTGATTCTAATAACATACAAAAATTTCCCCAAACAAAATCTATTAAAATGATTGAATTTGAAATTACAGATTGAGTGCTGTGACTTAAACTGTTTCTTTAGAGCAGTCACAGATTTCTGGAAGTTATGTCTACAGTTATGGACATTAAAATAGAATAGCATCACTTTTAAACCATATTTAACATGTATTACATTTTCAGATATTTATTTCATTAAATTTTCTCAAAAACTAAGCATTATAATAGTTCCCTGTTTTTTTAGGTGAGGAAGCTTAAGCTCAGAAATTCCAAGTTAACTTGCATAAAATTACAAAGCTGCTAAATAACAAAATTGAGGTTCAAAACAAGGCAGCCAAATTCAAAGCATCAAATTCATCACTACAAAAGAAGACCCCACAAGAACTATACCAGTGTAAGTATGGGGTATTTGGGGCATATTACTTCAGTTTAGAGATGGAAGTGCTTCCCTAAGAGAATGATATATAAGCTAGAAAGGAGGATAAATAACAGTTATGAAAAGGTTTGGAAGGTTGAGCTCAGGTGAGTTATGAATGGGAGTAGAGTAACAGCACTTTCAAAAGTCCAGATCTGAAGAAAAATGTGACCTACTCCAAGAACAGAAGGAAGCCTGGTATGCTTGCAGTAGGAACAAGTTTTGACAATGTGTAGTGGAGAAAGATAAGGTAGAAAGAACGGGACAGGTGGTAACCAAGAGCTCTTAATTATATGTAAAGGAATTTGGATGTTATTCTGTGTGTGATAGAACATCACTGAAGGGCTTTAAGGTGGGGGGATTATTTAAATACATCTCACCTTGGAAAGATCACTCTGTGGAATTTTATTTTGTTTTGGGTTGTTGGTTTTCTAGGTAAAGCAAAGCATTTTATTACTGGAAAATTCTTCTAATATTGAACCCAAATTGGATCTCTCAAACTTTCTACACTGATATTATTTCTACACTCTCTAATTAAACATAGAATCTAATCTGTCATTTGTATATAATTTATGATAAAATTAGAATGAATTTGGGAGAAAATGTGCACAATAAAGATAAGATACAAAAAAAAATCTATGAAGAAGTTATGCTTTTTTTTTTTTGCCTTAGTTTCAACAAATTGAAATCAAGTTCAATTGTTAATTCATTTCAGGAACCCAGATGTATTAACTCTTTTTGTTTGAGAATATCCATACTTGAATTTTAAAAATAATACTTTTTGTAAATTTAAAATATATATTAAAAAATGGAAAAAGAATTTGCATTGTAACTTGGTGTTTACCAAGTTGCCGTTTTTTCCTTTGTAATTAATTCCTTTGTAATTGATTTCCTTTGTAATTAATTCCTTTGTAATTAATAAATAATTCATGTGGTGATAGTATGAAACTATGTAGATATCCTGTTCTTAATTAAACTTTTACCCTATAGATCTAGCATCCTTTGATATTTCTTCATTCTTTATTTGTTTACATTTTACTTTAAATCCAGGTTTTCCTTTCTTTTTCTCTCCTCCTCCTCCTCTGTGTGGACTCATGGGTTGTTATTTTATTCAATAGTTCATAATCAATTACTATCATTTTTTTTCCAGGAGCTCTTTTTTTTTAAAAAAATGTAATTTTGTTGAGATTTATTCACACACCATACAATCCATTCAAAGTATACAATCAATGATTTACAGTATCATCATGTAGTTGTACATTCATCACCATGATCATCCCCAGAATGTTTGCATTATTCCAGAAAAAGAAATAAAAAGAAACAAGAAAACCCCAAACATCCATACCCCTTATCCCCATCCCTCTTATTCCGCACTAGTATTGCACTCTATCCAATTTTAAGACTTACAATAGAGGTAGGTTAACTAAGGCAGCATAGGATTCTCAGAGATAGATGCATAGATCAGTGGAACAGAACAAAACATTCAGAAGTAGATCCATAAAAACACGGAAAACTGAATTTTTTTTTTTTTGCTATATAGTTATACAATCATTATCAAAGATCAGGGTTACTGGATTAGAGTTCAACAACTTCAATATTTCCTTATGGCTATTCTAAAACACTAGACACTAAAAAGAAATATCTATATAATGAGTCAGTAGTCACAGTAATTTATTAAATCCTGATTTCTCAGTTACACCTCCTCCTTTTCATTTGATCTTTCTCTCAATCTTAGGAACATCTGGGCAATGACCATTTTAACTGTTTTGTGCTGGAAAGGGTGTGTTAACCTTATGGGGTAGAGGAATGAAACTGGTTTATGTTCTTGGAGAGACTGGTACCTCTGGGTTTCAGGGTTTATCTGGCATGGGATCAATCTGGAGGCCTTAAGTTTCTGAAAAAATAAACTTAATAAGGAAAACTTTTATATATACTTAGACAGAGCCCAGGGCACTCCCCAGGGTTTACAGGAATACTCTTGTTCCCAACCAAGAGTTGCCCACTTGGCATAATGTGGTAGTTTGCAACATCTAGCTAAAGCTTGTATAAGAGCAACCTCCAGAATGACCTCTCTATTTGAAATCTCTTAGCCACTGAAACTTTATTTTGTTCCATTTCTTTTCCCCCTACTGTCATTTAGTTTTATCCTCAAATTATCTCAGATACACCCAGAGGGATTGACTCCAAGTTGGCTCCTGTTTCCTTTTGATACATCCCATCATTCTTTTATAATTTCCCTTTCTGGCAAAAAAGACTCGCCCCTGCACTGAATCAGACAAGATTCTCTGTTCTTCAAGATTCTCTGTTCCTTTCATGCAAAAGTTTTTTAATCTTAATAAAATCCATCTTATCAATTTTTTTTTATTTCATAGATTGTGTTTTTGGTGTTGTATCTAAACCTCATCACCAAACCCAAGGTCACCTAGATTTTCTCCCACATTTTCTTCTAGAAGTTTTATAGTTTTGCATTTTACATTTAGGTCAATGATCCATTTTTAGTTAATTTTTGTGAACAGCGTAAGGTCTGTGTCTAAGCTCATTACTTCACTTGTGGACATCCAGTCATTCCTGCATTATTTGTTGAAAAAACTGACTCTCTATTGAACTGTCTTTGCTCCTTTCTCAAAGATCAGTTTTGTGTGGGTCTATTTCTGAGCTCTCTATTCTGTTCCATTGATCTATGTGTCTATTCTTTCATCAATACCATGCTTTCTCGATCTCTGTAGCTTCATAGTAAGTCTTGAATTCGGGTATTATGAGCCCTCCAGCTTTGGTATTCTTCAATATTATGTTAGCCAACCTACATCTTTTGCCTTTCCATGTAAACTTAAAAGTTAGTTTTTGATATTTATAAAATAGCTTGCTGGGCTTTTGGATAGGTTTGTACTGACTCTATAAATCAAGTTGGGAAGAAGTGACATCTTAATGATATTGAGTCTACAATCTATAAACATGGAATATCTCTCCATTTATTAATATATTATTTGATTTCTTTCATCTGAGGTTTGTAGTTTTCTGCATATAGATCCTGAATATATTTTATTAGATTTATGCTTAGCATATTTTATTTTGGTACTACTGAAAATGGTACAGTTATGTTAAATTCCAATTGTTCATTGATATTATAGAGGAAAGCAGTTGATTTTTTGTATTAACCTTGTATCCTGAGACATTGCTATACTTACTTATTAGTTCCAGGAGGCTCTTTTGTTTATCCTTTGGGATTTTCTACATAGATAATCATGTAGTTGTGAACAAAGAGTTTCATTTCTTCCTTCTCAATTTGCATACTTTTAATTTCTTTTTGTTGTCTTATTTCATTAATTAGGACTTCCAGTACAATACTCAATAGGAATGATGAGAGGACATCTTTGACTTGTTCCTGACTTTAGGGGGAAAACCTGGCTTGATGTTAACTGTAGGTTTTTTGATAGAAATTCTTTAAGTCGATGAAGTTCCCTGTCTTCCTAGTTTGATGAGTGTTCTTATCATGAATTGGTGTTGGTTTTCTTCAAATACTTTTCCTGCATCAATTAATATGATCATAAGATTTTTTCTTGTTTAGTTTTTTGATGTGTTGGATTACTTTGATTGATTTTCTACTGACATATATTCAAGGTCACAGATTCTTTCCTTAGTCACGTCCAGTCTATAAATGAGCCCCTCAAAAGTATTGTTCATTTCTGCTAGTGTTTTGAATTCTAGCATTTTCTTTTTATTCTGAGAGTCTCAGTCTCTCAGCTTACATTCACCCATATCTTGTATGTGTTCCACTTTTTTCCATTAGTGCCCTTAACATATTACTCATAGTTGTAAATTCCCTGACTGATAATTCCAAAGTCTGTGTCATATCTGAGTCTGGTTCTGATGCTTGCTTTGCCTCTTCAGCCTATATTTCTTGCCTTTTCTATATGTTTTGTAACTTTTCTTGGAAGCAGGACATGATGAATTGGATATTAGGAACCAAGGTGAATAGGCTTTTAGGGTAAGGTTTTATGCTGATCTGGCTAGAAGTTGGGCTGTACAGTGTTTAATGTAGCTGCAGATGCCATGGACTTCAAATTTCTCTAGTGTCATTTTGTCTCCTTGTGTTGTCTTTGGGCTTCCCTAAGAATTCCTCCTTAGTCTCAGACCATGTCTTGCAACTCTTTCAGCTCTACTTCACCCTGCTGGTGTGTTAGTTAACGTGCAGAAGAAGGGAAACATACTATGCTCTTATCATTAAATTTTAGACTTTTAATGGGCTTTTGTTACTGATCTGTGCTCTTCACACCTGTTTCTTGGTGTTCTGGTTTGCTAATGCTGCCAGAATGCAAAACACCAGAAATGGATTGGCTTTTACAAAAGGGGGTTTATTTGGTTACAAAGTTACAGTCTTAAGGCCATGAAGTGTCAATCAACAAAAGGTACCTTCACTGGAGGATGGCCAATGGTGTCTAGAAAATCTCTGTTATCTGGGAAGGCACATGGCTGGCATCTGCTCCAAAGT